>CAUZXS010000894.1:0-7500 GCA_963585895.1 Sepioteuthis lessoniana | reverse complement strand
TTGTTTCTGATCTGCACTGATTCTCACTGTCAGAGAATGATGACCTGAATGTGTTGTGATAAGAGAAAAAAACAACAACTGTAAATCAAAAGATGAAAGTCAAAATTAATAATAATGATTGAGAATGTTTCATCTAACAAATAAAAATAAATATAACATTCAGAGATAAAAAATATTCATGAATTTTTTTTTAAGTTGAAGATTCTATTTTTTTCCCCCCATAACTCTTCAGCTCTAAAAATCTCCAAAAATTTATATAAACTAAAATAATTTTAATAATATTCAATGATAGAATATTCTATGATAGAATTTGATAATATTCTATGCAATCAACCAGTAATACAAATTGTCAAAAGTTACAAGGTTTACAAAGTGCCAAAAATGCAATATTATTACAATTATTATCATAATAATTATAATAATGTTTCAATAATACTAATACTACTACTAATGATAATATAAAAAAGTCATACAAAGTGAAATATAAAGCAAGCTGTTTTATTACAGCTTTGCTAAATTTTGAAACTAAGAGTTAGAATTTATTTTTAAAATATAATTGAGCAAATAGAATTATCAGTTAATAACATTGATAAATCTAACACTTGAAATAGAATTTATAATAAATTTGATTCATCACATTTAAAATTATCAGTCATGATTTACGTCTCTTTAGTCCTGATGTAGTTTTATGATAGATATAAGCTGGGAACCTCATCATCATGTATTGGTTAACAAGCTAGTTTTGCAGATTAGATAAGTAGTGAGTTTGATCCTCACCCTGTGCCTATCCTTGTAGTCTTCTGCCAAATCTAAGATACTCTTAAATTACTTTAGGATAGCTTATGTTATAAAATAGTTAACAAGGTATACAATGAGATCATTACTAGTGAGTTTGATTCTCACTGGGTGTCCCATATTTATGGCCTTGTTCCACAACTAAGCTAAATTTAGTAAACATCTATAATAGAATTTTTGAATTTGGGTTGATTTAAAAAAAATCTTTAAAGCCATAAATGGTGTGAGCTTAAAATTTATGTTGCAATAGTCATTTACTAAGCTTAGCTTAGCTTGGTACAAAGTCATGGGTCACAGTGAGAGACTAACTCACTATCAATGTACTGCTAGCTTAGCTTACTAACCATTATACCATGTGAGGTATTCAGAAATTTTGACAAATATTACAGTAATCTTTAGTTTTATTACAAACAATTTTTTTCATAAACATTAAATATCATACTTTTTAAAACTTAACCCTTTGAACTCTTAGCCTTTTAACTTTAACTTTCAGATACCTTGTACCTGAGCTTACAACCCCACCCAAAAAAAAAAAACAACTTTAAACTTTGCTCTAGAGTAAAGACATAGTCATATCTAAAACTATCCCATCATTCTATATTTAGCTTTTTATTAGTAGCTGACATAAATCTCCCAAAATATTGAGTCTCTAGTTTACAATATGATCTCTCAAAATATTGGGACTCGTGTTTATATTAAAATGATATTCCATCTGAAATATCAAGCTTACCAGTTCAAAGGGTTGAAGATTCTAACAAAAGTTATTTTTATTATAGATTTCATAAAGTCCAGCTTTATAAAAATATGTAGACTTCACTTCATTAATGATAGATAATATAAATTTTCTTAATAGCCATAATCATAGTATTTATAATATTCATTACATTTGTCCTATAATAGTTTTTACATTTTGAGTATAAGAACAATCTACAAATGTAACTATTATCGGACAGAGGTAGGTAGTTTTTATAATATTACACAATTTTTATAATATATCATTTCAATATTAACCTTGATGATCTCTATAAATTAATATCATTACCTTAACTTGACATCATTTCTGTAATGATCACATATATTTTGAAAATAACTTTTTTTATTTTATCATGATTTTCACTGATCTAATGCGACCTAAATCAGTGATTCTCAACATGGGCCTGAGAAATTTTTAAAATGTGCCTGGAGTTGGCTCAAGAAAAGTAGGTGGGCTTTGAAATTCTGTTTTTTTTTTTCCACTGGTGTCAATTCATTAAAACACAAACTGTTTTACTTTATTTTTAAAGGCAAATAATTTAGAAATTATTTTTTAAAAATTTCCAAAGGTTGTCCCACTTACTTGGTTTTCCCACCACCTGGTTGGTTGAGCCAGGATTTTCAGCAGGAAATGATTTACTTTGAGATTTACTTACAAAGAAACACAATTTATTGCAAATTGAAAACAGAGGAGACTTACACTCTAAGCTGAACCAAGGTTCAGAAGTTCAACTTAAAAGCTGATAGATACCAGGAGCAGTGTAGTCATTAGTCAGGATCTATATCTTCCATTACATTTTGCTTTTGTAAGTAAAATGTATTTCCAGTTACATGGAATTTGTGATTAAGTGGGCCCGAAATATTTTGACACCAAAAATGGGCCACAAAGAAGAAAAAGTTGAGAAACACTGATCTAAATTCAAGAACTCTTACTTCAAGAAAATAATATCTGTAAACCTAAGAAATTGATTTTTGTTTTCAGTTTGTAAATGTGTAATACCATGTAGAGCTGAAGATGACAAAAGTTAAAAAAAAAAAATTTAACGATTTCCACAGAATTTAAAAGAAAAAAAAATCTGCAAAAAATTTCTACATGTTGAAATCTATTCAATACACTGTTGGCAACTTTAAATATTTTTGAATTTTACATTCTTGATATAAATAAATGAATAAAAAAACTAAAAAATTATAAAACTATTAAAAGATTTCTACATGTCGAAATCTATTCAATACACTGATGGCAGCTTTAGATATTTTTCAATTTTACATTCTTGATATAAATTAAGAAAAAAAAAAAAAAAAAAAGAAAGAATCCCTAAAAGATTTCTGCACATAGAAATCTATTCAATAATCTGATGGCAGCTTTAGATATTTTTCAATTTTACATTCTTGATATAAATAAATAAAAAAGAAAAAAAAAGAAAAAAAAGACTTGCTGCCAATTTCAGGTATCTGATTTTAAGCAACCATTGAATAAAGGGAAATTATTTATTATCGACTTTTAAATGCCGATTATAAATTAGGTTTAAAAAAGACAACATTAAATATTGGAATGATTTGTGTGCGTTTGTTATCAGACACTGAAGTCAGATATGAATTGTGTTTCCGGGTGGCTTTTAGCACACGGTGTTCCACCTGACCCATTGATTTGCTTCTGGGCCTTGCTTGAACAAGGGCTGCCTCTGTAGTCAAGGGGTCGTATGAGCTGTTAACCCTTTTAAGAACATTGATATTCTGTTTCCGGTTAGCCACGTACCACGTTGGTTTCTCTTCAACTATTTCTGGTGCCATTTCAACAATAGATATTGTAAGGACTTCATCCACTTCTTCTTCAGGCTGTGGTTTACAAGTTCTTTTAGCAATTTTGGAAGTCTTTGCTCTTTTGTGGCTGGAGGCTTCTGCTCCAGACACTTTGGCTTGATCTTTTCCTCTAGTTGATGGTGATCCTTTTGGGGTCGGGATTCGAGAGTGGCTTGGTGACCCTGATGATACATGGCTGCTTTTCAAAGCCTTATGTGTTTTGGGGGAACCTTTAGCTGAGGGTGAACTTTCTGGGCTTGACAGCATGTAAGTACCATCTTCTTTTAGAAGCTTAATCATTTCAGCTCCACTTCTTCGCTGGAAAAACAGAAAATAAAACAAAGTTGAAATATCAACAGAATTATTCATTTTAACTCGTATTTTCTTTCATCTTTAATTTTTGATTGCTTTTTTTTTCTTTTTAAAAAATTGAAACTTACTCGGTCATAAACTTTTCCTCAAGACAATTTTTTATTTTAGGAATGCCATGAAAAATAACACATTTTCTGTTCTTGACAATATACTGAATAGGATATTCTTTTGAGAACAACAAATCTGATTCAATTAAGAAAAAAAGTTTTACATAACACATACAGGTATGTATTTTTTCTTACTAGTTTATATATATATATATATATATATATATACTGTAATCACCTAATCAGAACAAAAACTCTAAAATAAAGTGATCAGAACTCATATCCAAATGTAGGCATCAAAACAAATTCCTACCAAGCCATCTGAAAACTAATGATTCCAAAGACTAAAAATAAAATATGAAATGAATAAATAAAATAAATAATAATCAGAAAAAAATGGAGCTACAACTCTCTGGAACTTTCCTATCCAAACTGATAGGAAAATAAAGAGCAATAGACCAGATATAGAAGCTAGGGACTATAAAAGAAAAAATTACCTTCCAATTGATGTGACAATACAAATCCGTAATAACATATTAGTCAAAGAACATAATAAAATAAGTAAATACAAAGCCCTGGAAATAGAAATTGAGAAAATGGGACACCTTAAAACTACCACCATACCTTACTATGATCAACGAAGGGACAGATAAACAGATTAACAAAATACCTGGCAGTCCCAGCCTATATGAAATAAGTAAATACAAAGACCTAGAAATAAAAATTGAGAAAATGGGGCACCTTAAAACTACCACCATACCTCAGTATGATCAACGAAGGGACAGATAAACAGATTAACAAAATACCTGACAGTCCCAGCCTATATGAAATAAGTAAATACAAAGACCTAGAAATAAAAATTGAGAAAATGGGGCACCTTAAAACTACCACCATACCTCGGTATGATCAAGAAAGGGACAGATAAACAGATTAACAAAATACCTGACAGTCCCAGCCTATATGAAATAAGTAAATACAAAGACCTAGAAATAAAAATTGAGAAAATGGGGCACCTTCAAACTACCACCATACCTCGGTATGATCAAGGTAAGGACAGATAAACAGATTAACAAAATACCTGACATTCCCAGCCTATATGAAATAAGTAAATACAAAGACCTAGAGACAAAAATTGAGAAAATGGGGCACCTTAAAACTACCACCATACTTCAGTATGATCAAGAAAGGGACAGATAAATAGATTAACAAAATACCTGACAGTCCCAGCCTATATGAAATAAGTAAATACAAAGACCTGGAAATAAAAATTGAGAAAATGGGGCACCTTAAAACTACCACCATACCTCAGTATGATCAAGGAAGGGACAGATAAACAGATTAACAAAATACATGGCAGTCCCAGCCTATATGAAATAAGTAAATACAAAGACCTAGAAATAAAAATTGAGAAAATGGGGCACCTTCAAACTACCACCATACCTCGGTATGATCAAGGAAAGGACAGATAAACAGATTAACAAAATACCTGACATTCCCAGCCTATATGAAATAAGTAAATACAAAGACCTAGAGACAAAAATTGAGAAAATGGGGCACCTTAAAACTACCACCATACCTCAGTATGATCAAGAAAGGGACAGATAAATAGATTAACAAAATACCTGACAGTCCCAGCCTATATGAAATAAGTAAATACAAAGACCTGGAAATAAAAATTGAGAAAATGGGGCACCTTAAAACTACCACCATACCTCAGTATGATCAAGGAAGGGACAGATAAACAGATTAACAAAATACATGGCAGTCCCAGCCTATATGAAAAAAGTAAATACAAAGACCTGGAAATAAAAATTGAGAAAATGGGGCACCTTAAAACTACCACCATACCTCAGTATGATCATGAAAGGGACAGATAAACAGATTAACAAAATACCTGGCAGTCCCAGTCTATATGAAATAAGTAAATACAAAGACCTGGAAATAGAAATTGAGAAAATGGGGCACCTTAAAACTACCACCATACCTAGGTATGATCAAGAAAGGGACAGATAAACAGATTAACAAGATACCTGGCAGTCACAGCCAAAATGAAATACAAAAAAAATTGGACTTTGTGGAACTGCTCACCTCATTAGAAGAGTACTGTCAATTTCATTGAAAAATATCACCCCACCTCCCAAAAGCAGCAAAAAACATGAATACATAGAATGCATATAATCACTACTTTCCCTCAGGCTAGATCTTGGGTAAAGACCTAGTAAAGGGTTGTAAGAAAGTGAAAATGAATAAAGATAATAATAAAAATAATAATAATAAATTGAAGGCAGCAAATTAGCTCAAAAAGCGTATGAGACTAGACATGACTAGGTTGGGAAGAAAAAAATATCGAAAAAGCCTGTGTATAGACTCTTTTTTTTCTGTCACCAAATCAACAGAAGCTGAGCACTTAATGTATTCTTTTTCTGAAATTTACTCCATGTTTCATCTGGGAGTGTTATATATACTTTAGTAAGTAATTAATACAAATTGAATTTTGTATATAAGAAGTAGAAATTTTAAAGAGAAATATCTGCTAACAAGTTGACATGTATTCATTAGCATAGGAAAGGAACTTGACTGAGTTTTCCAAAAGGGTGGGATGATGAAATAAGTAACATGTTTACATGAATAAATATCTGTTAAATTTTTTACAGATAGAATTTTCTGAACTCCAAGAACCTGCATGTCCTAGATAAGACACAAAACCGCATCTGATGGTCAAGCTCCAGTTTTGGAGTTTTAGGAATGTGAAGTACTCCCCCATTAACATTACTTTCAGATCCACTCTAATACAAGTGGTAGAACCTGTCAGGGTTCCATCTATTGGTCAAATAAAATTGTTCAATCACAAAGGAATTTTATAATAATTATTATTTGAAACTATACAATCTTATGCAAATTGTTTGTATTAGATAGGAATACTTGATAAATAGAATTATAAATGTTAAATAAAAATATTTCAAATCCTTTAACTGTGTGCAAACAAATGATTAATGTTAAATAGAAATATTAGAGTTAGATCACAAAACTTAAAACCATTTATGCGAGAATAAATGAGCTTTAACTTATTTAAAAATAATGTTACCAAAAAACTGTTCACTTACAAATCATATACATATATATATATATATATATATATATATATATAAACAGGATTTGGAATTAAATAAGCATCAATAGTAGATATACCATTAAACCAATTGATTTAACCTAACCAAGAATTCTGAATAACTCTTTCCTAACATTCAGCTAGATGCTCCTTGACTAAAGTCTTTACAAAAGTTTACTCCATTTATAGATGAAAGTGATTCATTCAAGTGAAATTTCCATATCAAAGATACAGAGTTTCAAAGATGAATATCAACGTGCAAATTCTACTTATTTATTACAATAGATATAAATTAACCAACTCTCCTAAAGAGGTGGTATGTAAATGTGTGGTACTATTTACCAACCCCTCCGCTCAGGCAGGATATGACACAAGGTCAATTTTTAAGCGGAGTTTAACAGGTTTGAAGTCAGAGTTTTCCTTCTCCTAGACTAGTTGCCTAACCAAGGCTGAAGAACCTAGTCTGTCCTACTATTTACCCATAGCTGGAGGGAGAATAATTGGATTCATACCTTTCCCAAGGGTATTAGTGCTATGTGAAATGCAATCAGTCTCGTCCAGGATTTGAACTCGTATCGCCGTGTTCATTTCCTACGGCGATAACGACTACACCACGGGCACCTC
>CAUZXS010000893.1:7500-96581 GCA_963585895.1 Sepioteuthis lessoniana | reverse complement strand
GGTAAACTGTTGTCTCTATTATATAAAAATGAAAATAACAGAGACATCCCACTTTTTTAGATATATTCACCAAAATTACATAGAAATATTTTGAAATACTGTAGATTAAATTTTTTCAAAGAAATCACTATTGACTTCAATTACGGCTTTCAGACGATTTCACAATCTCCTACAAGCTTTCCTGACGGACTCCTTGTTTAAATTGGTAAATGCTGTCGTCATCCTTGCCTTCAGTTCCCCTTTGGTACTATTTACCAACCACCCCGCTCGGGCAGGATATGACACAAGGTCAATTTTTAAGCGGAGTTTAACAGGTTTTGAATTTAGAGTTTTCCTTCTCCTAGACTAGTTGCCTCACCAAGGCTGAAGAACCTAGTCCGTCCTACTATTTACCCATAGTTGGAGGGAGAATAAGGGGGTTCATACCTTTCCCAAGGGTATTTATCCGAAAGTGAACGTAATAGCGCGACTGGAGTACGAACTCGCGTACTACGATTCCGCAGCTCATCGCTTTAACCATTACACCACGAGGACACCCCTTTGGTAATGTTGGGCTCTCATTTCAACAGCACCCCAAACATTAAGGGAAATGTATTCTGGAGAGTTAAGCAGCCAGATTTTAGAAGGGATGTAGTCGCAGAAGTGTTCTCACAAAACTAGGTTCTGCTTGTGTGCCAAGGGGCAGAGTTCTTTTGTCACCCGTTTAGTCTTCTAGTAGCCACCCTCTCGATTCAGGAAGCACTGCCTCTTCCAGACAATTGATGTTATTTTCTGTGTTGAGCCTGACTGGTTGTTTTGTTTTCATCAATATTAATATGAATCTTTCCTCAGTCTGATACCCAAACACTCTGAAGTCTTCGTATTAGCGCTTCCGTTATGAATGCTACGCTGTAAAGCTTGCTGTTAACAAATTTCTGGAAGAGAGATTGCCACATTGTTCTGCTTCCCTCACAGACAGTGTCCAACAGACTTTATTTTGCTGTGCAGTAGACAGAACATGAAACAAATAAATCATTAATTGATAATATAAAAAAGCAACAATTTACCCATCGCATTTCTTTTTTATATGTGTGCGTGCGTGCGTGCGAGCGTGTTTGGTTTGGTTTGGTTTGGTTTGATGACATATTAACTATTATTTGGTCATTTAATCCCCAATCGTCTTTATAAAAATATATCAAATATATATGCTCTGGTTTGGAAAGGTTTTATGACATATAAACCATTGTGCGCGATTTAATGCCAAAAATCCTCTTTATACATGTATATTAAATATATAGGATATGGTTTGGTTTGGTTTGGTTTTATGGCATATCAACTATTGTTGCTTATTTAATACCCATTCATGCTTTTATATATATATCAAATATATAATTTCTTATCACATTTTGTAGATATACACAGTTAAATGATCCAGCAGTTCTATTTCTAACAATTCAGTTTAGCATACGTCAACAAAGTTAAATGGCACCAAATATTGCAATGTTTCATTAACAATTCAATCAAACATCAGTCATTTGTTTACACACAGTTAAACAATCAAACAGTTCTATTTCAAATAATTCAATATAGCAAAAGTCATTTGTTTGCACCCAGTTTAAATTTAAAATCGTTC
The DNA here is from genome assembly GCA_963585895.1 of Sepioteuthis lessoniana. Classification (NCBI taxonomy): domain Eukaryota; kingdom Metazoa; phylum Mollusca; class Cephalopoda; order Myopsida; family Loliginidae; genus Sepioteuthis; species Sepioteuthis lessoniana. The sequence continues at coordinate 94,969 of CAUZXS010000893.1, read as the reverse complement.
TATTTGACTTATAAATAGGACCCTTACAAGTGCTTCAACTCCGGGCCAGAGTAAACCTGGGAGTGATGGCAATGAAGGGGTACTCCGCATTCCCTTCAGGGCTGGAGCCTCTCTATCTGATTATTTAGTGTCATATCCAGGACGCCGGTTGTGGGAGATCTTACCCCACTGCAAAGACACAGTCGGTGTAAACTACAGCCTCAGACGACTGGGCTGTGTGTGTGTGTGTGATTCCTAGAGTGAATAAAAAGTTTTGCAATATTTGATATTTTGCGGCGCGTATAACACTTAACCAAAACAGTTGAAGCCGTGAAACGGTAAACACTGTGGTTGGTAAGAACACTCTTGCTGGTGCGCTGACAGGTTGGGTATTGCTTCACTCGGTGTATTTGAAAGTAACGTAGAGAAACGTGCAGTGTCGTCTAATTCGGAAGTTATGTTATACAATTTCGAAGTGGGCCATAACGCCGTGGAAGCAACCAAAAACATTTTATATGTGAAAGGTGAAGGCGAAGTTGATCATAAGACAGTTACCAGATACTTCAAGAAACTCGACGGTGAGGAAAGGTCAGGAAGGCCCAAAACCACAGATTCCACGGCCATGCTTAAGGCTAAAGAGGTAATTTGGTTGGTTGGTTGGTTGGTTGGTTGGTTGGTTTTAGGGCATATCAACCTTATGTAACGCCAAATCCATTTTTATGTAAATAATCAGTTCTATTTAAAACAATTCAGTTTAGCATTATGTGACGTTGCATAAATAATTATCTCAGGACGAGAGTCTATTTCATGCGCATGTGACGTCGTGGGGCAGTCTAGCACTTGACCCTCCGCAAAATAAATCCCAGACTCCTATTTCGTGCATGTGGTAACTGGCAAATAATATGGGGGTTAATTTGGGGCTAGACTGATCTCCGACGCTGGCAAGGGCGTTTCCAGTTAATTTTCACATACTCCACCAAGTCCTTCGTTTTCCTACCCCCTCGGATAACGGAAAGCATGGACTTCTAGGTTAAAACAAAATATTATTCACTGAAGTCGAATTTCCAAAGATTCCCTGATAATGTTTTAAGGTGAATAAGACATTTAGCGAGAATTAATGAAAGCAATACGAAGCTGAAAAAAATATGTGCAAAAGAAGGCAACTCGATGGATATATAATACAACCAATATATTTCAACACAAGGGAGAATTTAAGATATAACAAAGTTTTAATAAGCGACGACCAAACAAAGATTATGAGATTTACGAAACGGTTCCTTTTTCTTTTCTCCTTTCTTTTTACTATCGGCTCTATCAAGCCAGCAAGCAGTGTCAAACACAAAGGTCTCTCTCAACAGTCCTTTTCTTCTTTATCCTTTTTTCTTTCTTTCTTTCTTTTTTTCTTTTCTTTCTTTTCTTAAGAAAATATGTAAGTTCATTTACTAATTCACGGTTTATGAAACAGAATCCTTTCAGTTTCTCTGTTTCCATTTCTGAATACGTATAATTCCAATTTTTGGAAGGGTAGAAGGAAAAACAGTTAAAGTTGTACTTATCTTTGATAGGGCTTACTTCTCAGGTTTCTTTCTCTTACTGACAAGTGACATCCCTCCAGAATCGGCTGAATCAGCCATTCTACTGATTTCTGTCCAAAGATTCTGTTCTAATCTTTTTATGGGAGATTCTTTCCCGGAGCTTTTGGCTGTAAACCGACGTCTTTATTCGCCGACTTCTGTCCTCAAAACTGAAGATTCTTTCCAAATTTCATCTGACGAAAACATATCTGGCCAATCATTTGGCTCTTTCATCTTCCTCTATTTCCTCCGGTCATGCTACTATAGTGACTTAGTTTTCGAAATCTGTCAAGGCAGATTTCGAAAACTAAGTCAACTAACCAATTAGATTTTTTGGTTAATAGAGAAATATATATTTGAATTTGAATTAATTGAATGATTTCGGAAAAAAGGTTATAAAATAGTTTAAGAGGGAATTTTTGGAAACTGTTGAATGGATTACTCAGAAGAATTTGATTAGTACATAAATATTGTATTAACAGAATGTTCTGTGATAAAATTCTTTTTTTAAGGTTGATATCAGAAGATTGTAAAAAGGAGAGATGCCCAAAGAGGCATAGCAAACAAATAATAAATCATAATAATGATATAACCACACGGACTAGACGGAAGGAAAGAAATGCTCACATATAGGAACATAAGTCAAGTCCCCAACAGAATACATGGCCAAGAATTGCATATATTCCACCAGATGCAACTGTGGTAAAATATACAAAGGCGAGACATGCTGCCCATTTAGGCTAGAAGAACATCGAGAAGCAGTAGTACGAGTTGAAATCGAAAAGTCAGGTATGGCTGATCATAAATGGAAAGAAATGGAAACTATAAACCCTTATGTTAATGAAAATAATAGATAGGGAAGAACACTGGAGAATAAGGGGTCTTAAAAAAAGCAGTGCATATGTTGGGCTACAGTGATCTGATGAGTTGACCAAGTATAGAGATTAATACGATCTGGGAACTGATAATCAAAAAGGCAAGATAAAAAATTGCAATATGAGCTAAGGTAAAAAAAATCCTCAAAATTCACTCCAAATTGTCAAGCAGGACATGTACAATCATGGATATTGGCTAATAGTTAATGAACTTCGTAGTGCCGTTGATACAATCGATAAAATATAACTGTCAATTTAAATGAATAATCAAAGCCAACCACCAGACTGTCATTTACTTTTTTATTTCCTTGATATTCAACTTTAAGGTTTTTGCAAACAATATGAAGTACTTTACACTTGTCTCTATAAAATCTCAATTTCAAAATATCTTCTTAATATGACAATTTATTTCGATCAGTTTCTTTTAATGGTCTAACAATTAATTTGACATCATATCCTTGCATGTTTTCATACCAATATTGGACTTTGGTGCATGGTATCTGTCACGGGCCCCACCAAACGGGCAAGAATGGCACAAAGACTTTTCAAGGTAGGTCCAAACGTCGGGCCGTACCCAGTCAAACCCGTCATTCCGAAAAATGTCGGGGCCCATCGGAATTTCCTTGAAAAAGGGCACTTTAAGTGCCAGGCAATAAACCTAGCCCCTTCGATGAGATTAGGGCCAGGAGAACACACCCCTTGAGGTTCGAGGAATGTCAGTCTCGGCTGCATGATGCCCCAGGCAGCCTCAACCGACAAACGTCTCCACAAGACGTTATACCCAACCAGATCTATGCCTTTCTCTCCACGGCTGGCAGAAGTGTTGTTAAATAATTGCGGAAGGATTTTTTTATATTATCATTTTTCGTTGTTTATATCTTATCTTTCGGTTTAGTTAGGCTTAGAACTATTCGGCTTAGTGCACACATTGAGCGCAGGTCTTCACGGTCGCGCGGGGAGGATGTGACAATCATAGATATCATAATAAAAACCCCGGATAGTAAATAGGACTGGGGATGTGAATGACGTCATGGCCGGAAGCAATGGACTGAGGATTTTGGGTGATTTTTGAAAAAAAGCAGTTAGTTGAGATCTGACTCTGGACGAAGCGGGTTGATTTTTGGACCTGGGCGAGGCCAGTCCAGTTATGGACTACGGGATGACCGTGCGTTGTTGGTCAGATGGAACAGTCAGCATCGTAGAAATTGTGTGTGTCTCTCTCTCTCTCTCTCTCTCTCTCTCTCTCTCTCTCTCTCTCTCTCTCTCTCTCTCTCTCTCCTCGTGTCGAAAAACCTAAAAGTCAAGAAGGTAATAAAAGTTTCGTACCTGAACTACCAAGAGTCGTCAGTTTTCGAGTGTTTTTCGGATTCCTATGCATACGAACGTTTTACACATCCGTATATTGTACGTATTCGTATATGTATATGTTACAGTGTTACGTCCATCCACCGCACCAACTCTTTCTATTATCACGTGGTCTGCCACTGAGAGAAAAGAGGTAAGATCAATTTCCCCTACCCCTTGGCGTTTGAATTAACAGGCCCCAAAGACTGACCGTTAAAAGAGGAATAAGGAATGTAGGTCAACTCCTCGGCCTGCCTGGTGAAGGAAGTAACGAATCCAGGTCAGAATGAAAGCCAAGAGCCGACTACACTCTGTGACCGGATGGATAGAGAAGGGAACATAGAGGTCAGTATAGTAGGCCGAATGAATAGCATGACAGGAGAAGGTGAGGAAGAAAAAAGAGGCCAAATGATTGGCCAGAACCCTAAAGTTGGAAGTAGCACCCTTTTCGTCAGAGGAAATAGGAATAAAGAATTCAGTTTTAGGACGGAGGTCGCCGTGAGAGGACGCGTGATCTGATGCCAAACTCCGGGCGAAGAAACGGAGCTGAGTTTCAGGACAGCAGTTGGCGTGACAAGATGTATTGAAACTGTCGCTGAAACTCCGGGGAAAAGCGGAAGGAATCTTGGACAAGAAGATAACTGGTACCTTCAAGCCAAGCTCCACAGAATCCCGCTAGCCCGTGAAAGAAAAGAAATCTCAGAAGAAACCCGTCGAAGAAGCTAAGTAAACCTTAAAACCGTTTTCTCCCTCCACCCTTCCTAAGTATTGCCATTGTATGCTCTCTCTCTCTCTCTCTCTCTCTCCATTTAAAGAAAGAAGAAAGAAAAGAAAAAGGAAGAAAAACATTTGTATTTGATATTGTCTGCTGGTAATATAGCCAGCACGTTTAATATGTGTTTGTGTCCGCACGTATTAAAAACCTTGTTATATTTTAAATGTCCCCTCGTGTCGAAACTTATTCGTTGTGTTGTTTGCCTATCGAGTTGCCTTCTTTTGCGTATTCCTTTTCAGCTTCATTCGCTTCAATTCATTCTCGCTAAATGTCCCATTCGCCTTTTAAAATATTACACGGGAAATTGGAATTGTCGACTACGGTAAATAGAAATATCATATCTAAACCTAGAGGTCCATGTCTTCCGTTAGCCTAGTGGGTAGGAAGACGAAGTGGCCTGGTGGGTGTGTGTAACGTGAAATTTGGAAACCCCCTTGCCAGCTGCGGTCAGTCTAGCCCCAAGTTACCCCCCTATTATCTGCCAGTTCCTATATGTCCGAAAAGGGACTCTCAACTAGTACTTATTTTGCGAGGGATCAAGTGCCAGACTGCCCCGACTTCACACGTGCGTAAAATAAACTCCCGTCCTGGGATAAATATTTTGGGCACCGTCACACTATGCAAAGCTTATTAAATATCTATTTGGTTTTGGTTTCTCTAGTCTCGCAATTACATTCACGTTTAGACTAATAGACTTGAGAAAGGTATAAACAACTTTATCCTCCCCACACCCAGTTACCAGTTAAATATCACCACTACCGTTCTTCTACAAGGATGGTGTTGGCATTAAATGACCCAAGATGGTTGATATTCCTTTACCCAAAGTGTTGGGTATCACCCACATTTTCCACACAATTAACTAGTCCATCTGCCATATATAGCAGTAGCTACTAATACCAGGGCAGACTAGAAGGTGAAGAGCAGCTTCTTAAAGGAATAGTATTAGAGCGTTGGAGACTGGAGATCGCACTAGATCCCCTTACTTGCTACCGTAATAACGGAAGCCAATTCTATCGTTGGACTATATCTTTATTCTGTATTCACTAATCTTATGTTCTTGTCTACTAATAGTCTCTCTATTGTATATAGTTTCTCCTGATAATATATCTCTATTTCCTCTCATATCGTGGTTTGTCCTTTATATAATATTACAACCATTCACTAACCAGAACGCAACGCAACACAAAGGAACAAAAGCTGAAAAGCTTTTCAAGAGGTTACCGATATTTATCCAACCTCCCACCAAGGCCATTTTAATGTGGGAGTTAGGCTAGAATCGAGACACATTCGCGTTACTGGCAAAAAATATTGATCCCTTCAGCAATCCCCCCTATTGGTATGCCTGAGAGGCCAAGCAATAAACTTAGCCCTCTGAAATCAGGCAATTCAAATTAATAACACCACTCCCCGGTGTGAATGCCAAGCAGACTCGTGTTATTAATGCGCTTTTCAAGAGGTTATTTTTAGTAGTGTCTCGTGTTAAAATAAAACCAAAACATTTTCATTCGTTCTTCAGAAGCTTGCTTTAATTTACTGTGAGATCTTATATACAAGGATCATGAAATAAGTTTCCAGACTTTTTCGTATGGGCACTTTTATTGAGAGTACACACATGAAACTCTGGTCACCTTCGAAGTAATCTCCTCCAGCTGCAATGCACTTGTACCGTTCCAACAAATTCTGGAAGGCCCCATGGAAGTCCTCTTGTGTGAGCATGTCAATGACCTTCGTCACAGCCTCTTTCATCTCCTCAGTTGTCTCATAACGACAGCCACTGAGCTTAAGGAATAACCAAAAGTCACAGGGAGCAAGGTCTGGACTATAGGGAGGGGCAGCAACTGTCTTGATGCCCATCTTGGTCTAATAGTCTGTGACAAAAATGGAGTTGTGGACTGGTGCACTGTCCTGGTGGAAATGCCACTGAACGATTTGAAGAGTGCTGGCCTCTTCCGACGGACTCTCTTCATGAACTCCCTTAAAACCCCAACACAGTAACCCTAACCCTTACCATTTGGCCAATCAACTCAAGTCTATTGACTTCTTTACTCCTACCATATCTCTCATCATCCCTCACAGATTCCCTGGCTTCCTTGAATCTCTTATGCCACTCAAAAACTGATGCTCGATTCATGCAAGATGCTCCAAAAGCAGTCGAAAGCACTCCATACGTTTTCATGGCATTTTTCCAAGTTTAAAACAGAATTTTATGGCATATCGTTCTTCTAAAGTGTCCTCACATCCAGTTTGCATTTTTGAAATTCACCAGCTGTGACAATCAGGCTTTAGTAGGGTGTATTCCAATTGCTGCTGTAGCTGTTCATTTGAACGTGAAATCCAAAAAATTGGTCAGTCATCTCATAAGATGTATAGCAATAACATAGTGAATTTTCAAGAGTCTACGACAATTTCAAATATCTGTACAAAAAAAGTCCAGGAATTTATTGAATGCACCGCGTATATATATATATATATATATATATATATATATATATATATATTGGCAGCATTTCTTCATCAATACATATTTCATTGAACATAATAGACATTTTTTGTCTCAATATTTTTTCTTAAACCTTTCGAATTGCCGTATTGATCTTATGATATTCGGCGAGAATTGGTTGATAAAACTTCCATAATTAGTTATTTCCCAAGTACTTTCTGCCCAACTTTTGGCCATCATCAGGGAAGGATGTATTACAAAAGTGATGTAAATTTTAGCGTTTGTACTGTTGTATTCTGTAGCGTTTACTTTTCGAATTTGTTTCTATAAATAGCGTCAGTAGCTAAAGACATTTAAGTACATTCGCTCTTGTTTCAAATTTAATTCTGATAAGTTTAACAAAAAAATATGTAGACAAAAAATGTCTGCTATGTTCAATCAAATATGTATCAGTGAAGAAATGCTACCAATATATATATATATATATATATATATATATATATATAATGTCATTTTTTCTACATCTGTCTACGCAGTGAAATCATTGAAATTCTTGGTGTGTTTTTCGTTAATTTCAACTTCCGTTTTAAGATTGTTCGTATTTTTTTTTCTTAATTTTAAATGGATATCTTTTTAACTTCAAACAGGATGTAAATGTTTGTAAGGATTTTTTCTTGAAGAAAAAATACGCGAACTGTATATATGCGCTATGTGTCGGAAGTCACACTTAGTATATTCTACAATAGCAATCAGCTTTTTTTATTTAGTTCAGTTGTTAAGGCAACAGACTGCGTCAAGAAAGATCTACTGTATCGCCCACAAATAAGCACACGCCTAACATTTTTCTTTAAATTAATTTTCCATCCGAAAGGTGGGGCTTACAATATGCGGACTGCATCTCCCCCAGTATAGTAAGACCCTTCCCCATACCGGCACCCCAAAAAGGGGTGCCCTGTGTGTGACACTAAACTGCATCTAATGGTAACGCTCCAGTTCTGGATATATGGTTGTATGGTCGTTCGGGTTTTATGGCATATCAATTTTTGTAGGTTATTTAATGCCAAATCCTTTTTTAAACAAATAATCAGTTCTATTTCAGACAATTCAGTTTAGCATAAGTACACAGTTTAATTGTCAAGCTATTCAGTTTAGTCAAACAGTTCTAATTCAAACAATTCAGTTTAGCATAAGTATGTCGGCCCATAGATAGGACCCTATCAAGTGTTACCACACCGAGCCAGAGTGGACCTGGGAGCAATGGCAATGAAGGGGTACTCCGTATTTCCCAAAGCTCCAGCATCACTGGAATCTCACCATCATATTGTTTAGTGTCATATCTTGGACACTCATTGGTTGGTTAGGGGGCGTCTTAACCCTCTGCAGAGAAGCAGTCGGTGTACTCTACAGTCCTAGACAACTGGACAAAATTTATTTGATATTAAACACTTGTTGTCTATAAATCCAATTATTCTCCCTCCAACTATGGGTAAATAGTAGGACAGACTAGGTTCTTCAGCCTTAGTGAGTCAACTAGTCTAGGAGAAGGAAAACTCTGAATTTAAAAAAAAACTGTTAAACTCCGCTTAAAAAAAATTGGCCTTGTGTCATATCCTGCCCGAGCGGAGGGGTTGGTAAATAGGATATTAAACACTTGTTGTCTATATTTCTGAGATAAGGTATTATGTACATTATTTTACAAAAGAATATGCAATGATAACAGCAAAATTGCAATATGAGCACTGGTAAAAATGATTGCCGAAGACATTAGGTTTATAATACCCAGAAATTCATTCACAGATGTCCTCAAGGACACATGGTACAGTGGATAAAGACGTTGCTTAGATCCAGTGACATACCCAAAGAAGGCAGTGGAGAACTTTCAGCGGGAAAATTAACAGGATATAACTGATAACTGACATCCATTAAACATGGTTCGTGGAACGAGAATAGTCTACCCCGGTAAGCGAAATAAAGGGTTAAGTTCGGAGGTGCCCGTGGTGTAGTGGTTATCGTCGTAGGAATTGGACACGACGATACAAGTTCAAATCCTGGACGAGACTGATTGCATTTCACATAGCACTAATACCCTTGGGAAAGGTATTAATCCCTCCAGCTATGGGTAAATAGTAGGGCAGACTAGGTTCTTCAGCCTTGGTGAGGCAACTAGTCTAGGAGAAGGAAAACTCTGAATTCAAACCTGTTAAACTCCGCTTAAAAAACTGACCTTGTGTCATATCCTGCCCGAGGGGTTGGTAAATATGATATGATATGATAAAGGGTTAAATTCGTCATTCCAACCACCAAAGACTCAAAAAGTGGTACTTGATACCTCCTTGCTTAACACTCAGCATTATAATGTAAAGGGTAAAGTTGTGCAATCCAGGGAAAGGAGTGGCGCCCTCCCCCACACCTCGGTGTTGTAGCTATTGAAAAGGGAGTTTTCGGGTAGCCCACAACGACGGTCGCCAACTTTACTTTTACTTATTAATGGCAGTAATCTTTTTTTAATAATTGAACAGTTCTATTTAACTCAAAGGTGGATTCCTGAGAGGTACGACAACACAGGGTCAGAGTGAAACTGGGAGTAATGGCAATGAAGGCGTTCTCCATATTCCTCAAAGTTCCAAAACTGGAGCTTCATCATTAGATGCAGTTTAGTGTCATACCCAGGACATTAATTCTTTTTAACTCATAATGGAATCAAATCTGGGCCAGTGTAGACCCCAAAGAGAGAAAAAAGTAAATATTTCAAAATGAATTGGTCCACTAACAGATTTATATTTTTTAAGAATTATTTATTTCGTTCTTACATACGTGTATGTTTCCAACTTGTTGCTTCGCCAGAGAACATTAAGTAATTTACGAGGTTTTTTGCTTGGATGTGGTGTTGCATAGCCGTAATACATATACAACTATACACATATTCATGCGGAAACAAAATCAACAATAATGACGAACGAACACACTTCTTTAGAAAAATATACCTCTTACACTTTACTCGAAATGGTTGTGAAAGGGTTATGAGTGAGAGGTGAGTTGGAGACTGAACAAACTGCAACCTATTGACCCCCAGTTCCTTTGTCTTTAGCAGCACTTCTTTCTCGTTGTGCTGGGCTGCTCAATCGGGTGTCCTGAAGGCCCATAGCCCTCTGCTGGGTGCTGGTTCTCTCTACAGCATCTTATCTCCAACTTACTGACTCCAACTCCCTGAACCTGTCTGAGGCTCCGGGTTATATAATTGTTTGATACCCACCTGCTTCTTGTGGGTGTCACATTTGCACCCAATTCAACTCGTCCACAGTCAAGGTTATACCCTGATATCTTCGACCGGATGCACCTGTTCCTTCATCGACGGCTGGGTCGGAAGTCAATATGTTACAGTGGCACATGGTCATATGTAAGAGGTACCTAATTTGATTCGAACTCTCTCGTGTATAATTGTTAGTCGAATGTTTTTGCAGGTTTTGTATCGGTTTATATGGAGGTTACTGTTTTGAGTTAGATTTCTCTTTGTTGGGTTAGTAAAATATGTTTATTCCTGCGTGTGGGCTTAAGTGAGGAAGAGTCTTTCTGTGATTGTATCCACCATTCACGTAAATAGCCCAGAAGTTTTGGTGCAAAATGCCAAGATTCAGTAGATAGATTACAGACCAGTTCCCTGCTACATATCAACCAGAAATTCTCCCCGAGAAATTACTAAATCAGAACATACCTGCAATCCTCTCCGTCACACCGTTAAGTCTCTCAAACGTGACTCGATATATAGGAAAGGACTTTATATTGTTAGTCTTTATTTTGTTTTTTAATAGATTTTAAAATTGAACTGAGTTTTAATTCATTTAATTTGGGTTGTTAGTCTTAGAAATAATTGTTATACTAACTCCAATATCTTCTTCCTCTTTCTCAGAGTGAATCTCCTGGACTCCCTTGTGGGTTCATTTTTATCTCCCCAAGTAGTCTTTGATATTCATTATGCTAAAAAGTTTTACTGGGTCGTTATATATATATATATATATATATATATATATATATATATATATAAAAGTATTATTTGGTCCAGTTAAACCGGAGTTGGGAGTAATTCCATCAGGACAAGAAAACTATTCAAGAGTGAACATTTAAATTTCCCTGGTAAAGAGCTCAATGTAACAGACATTACAGAGCAATAATTTCATTAAGAAAACACAACAAACCGGTCATATTAGGATTATAAATTTATTTCCATCCTGTTATGCGTTTTTGAAAAATTCAAAAACACGAAAAAAATGAACAGGATTCTTCATATCCTATGGATAAAATAAATCAGAATAAAAACAGGAAAGAAGGTGGAAGGAGAATATATATATATATATATATATATATATATATATATATATAATAAACCCCGTTACACATGAAAGATGCGGCACAGCGTCAATTTATAAGGTGAGTTTAACTGGTTTGAATTCAGAGTTTTCCTTCTCCGAGACCAGTTGCCATACCAAGGTTAAGGAGACTAGTCTAACTTACTTCTTACTCATAGCTGGAGGACGAACAGTAAGGTTGTAGGGAACGAATAAATAAAATTAAAAAAATTGAATTGAATTAAAAAAAATAAGAAAACAATTAAATTTGCAGAAACTCACAGAGGTCCCTGACAGGAAACAGGGATGACGCATGCGTAAAGAAAAAAGAAACTCTGTAGTTCCATTTCGCAGTCTTTTTTATTCCGGCATACTGTTAACTGAGAGATAGCTGCTACTGGGTGAAAGGGACTAACCAGCGCCTAGTTCAAAGACGTATGCATGGCGCCCAGACACCAGTCAGCGATGATGTAGTCAAACCGACGGCCACTGCCTGAAAGACAGAGAGCCTGTTCCCTCCTATCGGGACGTTGCTTTTTTCTTTACGCATGCGTCATCCCTTTTTCCTGTCAGGGACCTCTGGTAGTTTCTGCAAATTCGATAGTTTTTTTAATTCAATTTAAATTTTATTTATTTATTCGTTCCCTACGGGTCTGTTCTCTTCTTTTGATATTCTTTTTCAGCTAGAGCAGAAGGATCTGCTTAGCTCTCTCTTTTTGCTTTGCGAGGCCTTGTTTATTCTCCTTCGACTTTAGGCAGTTTTTCTTGAGCAAGGTGGCTTGAGCAAAAGGCCCATTAGTCTTAGGTTAAGCCTCTTTTCCTTTCAGGGTTTTTATTGTTACTTGTTGAAACAATAAACCTACTGCTGGCTATTTGTGGTTTTGGTATGCTGTCCCTTCAAAAGAAAGTTGACTCTAACGTCTGGAGATGGTATTATTGGACTTTTGCCGGCAAAGAAAGCTGTTGGCCGAGTCTGAAAATGTGGTAAAAGCCTCCGTAGACCCAACTGAAGAAAATTCGAGTTGAAACCGAAAGATATTCCTCTAAAAGGAGGAAGCGGTGGTCTACTTTAAGTTCACTTTAAAAAATTGTAAATTTCGTTTTCAACAAGTCTACACAGGAAACTAGAAGAACACGGTTGTCCAGGTTGATTCGACACAAGAAGGAGACGCCGAGAAGAATAAACCCTAAAAATTGGCTTCTAAATGAACTTTGACATAAAATACCAAAGAAAGGTATTTTATCATTAACAAAAGTTAAACTGACAGTAGGTGGTTGACGGCATTGCTTCGAGCATGTTAGTCTTTGTATTTATTTATACCCTTCTTTTTTATTTTTTTTTTTGGTTATAATATTGTTGTTACTTGAATGTATGTTATTTTTGTTAACTTATTCAATGTTTTCGACAAGTATAGGGGAAAATATGCACAGTCAGATTTTGTAAAGTGTATTTCTCTTGAAATAGATTACTTTGTGGGAACTGGTTGTTTTTGTTTTTTAGGAAACATAGACACATTTTTCTTTCAGTTAACAAAAGTAAGCTTCCCTTCCCCCCCTTTTTTAACCCCTTTATATTCATACTTTTCTCTCCCCCTTTACCACGCCTGACAGTACAAGATAATCTCTTGGGCTGGGCAGAGATAAAGTTTACTCGATTTGGGTGGAGTTGTACTTTATAGCGACTAACATTCGTGCGTTGGTTGTTGTAATTTAGGACCTAAAACCAACCATAGCGATTATGAGAAATGTGCTCAATTCAATAAAATTGAGCACATTTCTCATAATCGCTATGTGAATCACAAACAGCTTCGATTAAGAATTAAACTTAGGAGGTGCCCGTGGTGTAATGGTTATCGTCGTAGGAAATGGACACGGCGACACGAGTTCAACTCCTGAACGAAACTGATTGCATTTCACATAGCACTAATACCTCCATTTAATACCTCTAATTTCACATAGCACTAATACCTGCATTTCACATAGCACTAATACCTCCAGCTATGGGTACATAGTAGGGCAGACTAGGTTCTTCAGCCTTGGTGAGGCAACTAGTCCAGGAGAAGGAAAACTCCGCTTAAAATTGACCTTGTGTCATATCCTGCGCGAGCGGAGGGGTTGGGTAAATATGATTAAGAATTAAACTCGGGTCACCAAGTTCATTTTTTAGGACGGTAACCATGACATCACGAACCATATTGTAATTTACTAAACGTTTTGCTTAGATATGGCACAAGGCCGTATGAAAAGGGCACCTAATGAGACTTGAACTCACTCATCAAGGTTTGCTAGTCTATCTTGCGAACCATTACATCACCTGAGGTGCCAAATTTTGATGTAGTAATTTACTACGTTTTTTGCTGAGATGTGGCACAAAGCCGTATGGACGGGGCACCCCATAAGACTCGAACTCACTCGTGAAGGTTTGCTAGTCTAGCTTACTAACTTACACCTCAGTGCAACTATATAACTATTTGTAAACAAATGATTAAAGACAAATGAAAAAAAAGTAAAGTTGGTGACCCGGAGGTTTCCTTTTCAATAGCTACTACACCGAGGTTGAAAGGAGGGCGCCACTCCCTTCTCTTCATTACTCCACTTTACCCTTGATCTGTACCATATTATGCTGAGTATTCAGCAAGGATGTATCAAGTATCATTTTTTGAGTCTCGTATGGCTCGATCTGGGATTGAACCCCGGTTTACCGTGCTATTGGCAAATACATTACCCACAAGGCCAATGGCCGGTATTTTTCTTTATTGCAATGGAACATCGAAAATATAGTTATAGGGCTTCGAATATGTGACTATAGACGAGTAATTCCCGTTACCTCATTCATCATCATCATGTCGCGCCGCCAGCACGGATATCCCTGACCCTCTCTCGCCACTTCTCCCTCTGGCAGGTCTTCAGGGTTACATCCAGTCTCCTCACATAGTTGCTGTATGTAAGTTCGTGCTGGTCGTCCTGCTTTTGCACATCCATATGTGGGGGTCCACAGGAGTACATCGCTTATGAGCTCGTCCTTGCTTCTCCAGCAGTGTCCCGCGTGTCTGGTTCGTCTAACTTGTATAGTTTTCGTGATGGGGGGCAAGTGTCCGTCCCGTTACCTAAAAAAATAAAAAAGAGCAAAGAAAAGGTACTGTTACGGCATCAGGTTACTTACAGTACCTCTTGTTGCTTAAGTGGTCACCCATCTAAATTTTGTACAGGTTCATTACTACTTATTCGGTTTATGCTTGATGGCACGTCAATCTATATGGGTTATTTAATGTCAAAGCCATCCTTGTAGAAGGATAGTAGTGGTGCTATTTAACCCATAGGAGATTAGGGGGCGACCAGGAGCTTCATACCTATCCCAAGTGTTTTAGCCCGAAAATGAACGAAATAACGCGATTGGAGTTCGATTTCGCTTACTACCTTGTCGCAGTCAAGCACGTTAGCCATTACGCCACGGGGGACTCGACACTCACCAAATCATCAGAGCTTTACCCACACGATCAGGTGCAGTTTAGTGTCATAACAAGGAGTACCCTTTTTTTTTTTTTTTTTTGAGGAGAATAGTGGGTTCTTACCCGTCTGCAGAAGATATATTCAGGTTATTCTAAACGCTGCGATATAATCTCATAATTATTCATTTTATATCCAAGCGCAAGATTCCAAACTGACCGAAAACGTTGGCTTTTTTACGAGATGAGCCACGACACCTACTCGGCCTCGCTGTGACATATATAAGGAGTTGAAACCGAAGGCGGATGACATGGGGGCGGTAACCTGTTCATTTGAGTAAAATTCAAAAACACAAACACATTACCAACCTGTCTTTTCTTATAACGTTAAGAAAAAAGAAACTTTCTAAAAAGTTTTTTAAGTCATTATGAATATGGAAAATGGATTGAAAACTGTTCGCCTTGAGGGCAGAGACGTTTGTCCAGCTCGGATTGTGGGTGGAAGTACCGATGTGTTTTCTTCGCCGAAGTTTGTCCTGTTAAAAACGAGGTAAGAAGAGAGTTAAATCTAGGCGAAAAAAAAAAAGCTGGTTTGGTGCGTCCATTTTTTAGGTGCATCCCCCCACACACACAAATTATATATATATATATATATATATATATATATATATATAATGTGTGTGTGTGTGTGGCTCGTAAAAATCGAACGTTTTTGTTTATTACGAATCGATTCTTTTCTTTAATCAATTTTGATAACACGGTAAATATGTTTTTGGTACTTGAGATGTGCCAAAGTTTCCGACGAAAAAGTAATTTTTATTACTCTGTGCATGCAAAACTTTCCAATCAGATCGCGCTAGGAACTTTTGCACACTCGAATTTGTAATTAATTAAGTGGGAGTAGTCTCCCTTGGGTAACGATATATTGACAGTCTCTATGTGATGTCAATAGCCACGTCTACCAAATTTATAACTTGTCTTGTGCTATATCTCATTTACACTTTGATTTTAGTCGCCTCATATCAGTGTAATGGTTAACGAGCTAGCTTAGCTAACCATTTACTATTAACAAGTTCGTCTACAGACCCCCACCCACACACCCGACGTTCCGGCTTTATTTCTCAATTAAATAAAACTTAGATGAATATAACTGCCTTTTTTTTTTTCTTTTTTTTCAACCGAAATGTCCGAAAAATTATCTATAACCCACCGAAACCGGTCTTTTTTCTTGTGATTATTTGACTGCTATAAAATAAATAAATATTATTTTTAAAAGTATAATAAATCTTTTTCGTTGTCGCATAGAAATATTTTGGAAAAACTAAACCAGGAAACTTCTAAACTTGTTATAAATCTATGGGAATTTGACAACTATAAAAAAAAAAAAATAATTTAATTTTAATAAAGTTCAATAAATCTTTTTAGCAATCACCAGAAAAAAAAACCTTAAAACTAAATTGAAAGAGAAAACAAAACTATCAGAATCCTTTCTCGTTTTGTTTTTTTTTTAAATAAAAATATCAATAAACAAAACGCAGCTACTGCATTTTTGTTTTGTTTAGTTTCTTTTTAGGATTTAGGTTAGAGATACTGACTTATTTTTTCTTGTTGGTTTTAAATGTGCGTCATTTAATTTAAACTGCCTATCCCCCCAACACACTCCTAAAAATAAATTAGCTACACCTTCGTAACCTTAAAATATCTTTTAATACATTTTTTTTTTTATTCGATAAAACTTTTCCTGTTTTTGATATACATGTATTAGTTATAAGACATGTATTTATCAGATATATAATTCGTGATAGGGTTTCTTTTGATTGGCGGTAAACGAAGCAATGCCAGTTTCAGTAACAAACAAAACGTTGCCACGTCTGTCCCAAAATGGTTGTTGCATTTGTATATCATTTTCATACACAAAATGTAACAATTATTATGGGTTAATTATTTCTTAAATTTAATTTTTGATGGGTTTTTTTTTGTTTTTTTTTTGTTAATACAACTTTCTTAAAACTTATTCGTTTTTCTAGACCCTGTAAATAAAAATAAATAATGAATTTTAAAACCAATTTCAAACCTTCTATCCTGTATTTCAAGCCTTGTTCCTCGACTAGGTTAAGTTTAGTAAATCATTCCTTGGGTCTGGTAACGTCATCCACTTCAGTGAAAGCACTAAGGCTCGAAATTGCTACAATATCGTGTCCACAACGGATTTAGTTGCTGTAACCTACACTTTTTTTTTGCTTAGATGTGGCACAAGGCCGAGTGAATGGAGTACCTAATAAAACTTAAACTCACTCGTAAAGGCTTGCTAGTTTAGTTCGCTGACCATTACAACACCCGTGGGGCCCAGCTGACGAACATATATCGTAGTCTGACATGCCTTCTACTCAACTATCACCCTGTCGACAAGGTTTAGAATAAGCTGGCTGTATTCTCTGCAGACGGCATAAAAAATTTATAAAAAAAACCTTCATGAATTATATTACTTTCTCTACTCTGAGAATTTATCAAATTGGAAATGATTTATCTATTTATTTTTCATGTAATTACTCGAGGGGTCCTGTCTACTACATAAATGCAATCACGAAACGGTCCCCAACTTTGATTCTTTCCACTATAAGTATACCAAGAATACACCAAGTGCATCTCTGCAGAGGGGATAAGATCCCCTACACCAAAGTATGTCCTGGATATGTAGAAATTTTGTTAAGGAACTGGTGATCCTGTTTCACCGAATATGAGCAGCTCCTTGGGGTCACGTGGCGTCCATTATAAAAAGAGATACAACTGAAGATTCTTTCTCTTTTTGCCACACCCACCGCTATTAGCAACAGGTCCATTCGTAGCAGCCCTTGACGGCAAACGTATTTGGTACCTTCCACCAGCCAGGAACCAAGTGCGACGAACGTGCATGCTGAGTTAAAAGGAACAGGACATATTGCTAAGTTCCTGCAGGCATTTTATCTGCAAACCTTACCAAACCTAACCTTACCTTACCTTAAACCTTTACCTTATAACAACCTTACAACTAAACCTTACAAACCCCTACCACCTATCTGAACCTTGAACTCTTTTTTGAACTCTTACATATTTGTTGTTTGTTCCATTTGGTGTAAAACCCTGTTTATTGCTGTTGTTGTTGTATATAAATTTTGTTGCACTAAAAGTCATTCGTCTCCTTTCTTCAAAAGCTGTCATCCATCTCCCTACTGCTGTTGAAGTATGGTTTATTCTTTTATAAAACGTAGGAATAAACCAGGCTTTTCAGGGCTTATAAAAATCCCCATAGATATGGCTTTAAACCATCATAGTAAAGATCCTTTTCTGGAGCATTGGGGAATGTGGAGTACCCATTCATTGCCATTACTCTCAGGTCCCCTCTGATCCAGAGTGGTAGTACCTATTAGGGACCCGTGTATGGGTCAAATAGAACCGTTTGAGTGTAAAAAAAAAGTGACTGATGTTAAATTGAATTGTTAGTGATACATAGCTATACTTGGAACCATTTAACTGTGAAAATGAATGAATAATGTTGTAGCAAATTATTAGTGTTTAATGAAAATACTTGAAACCCTTAACTATGTGCAAATAATTAATTATTGGTATTACATAGCTGCACTTGAAACCATTCGACTATGACAAACAAACAATTAACATTGATTAGTTGTGGCCCAGTTGGCTTGGGCTGTAAAATACACCGACTACTTCTCTGCAGAGGGGTACACCCCCTCTCAACGAGTGTCCTGTATATGACACTAAAAATTCTAATGGTGAGGCTCCAGTAATGCTGGAGCTTTGGGGGATGCCGAGTACCCCTTCATTACCATTGCTCCCATGTCCACTCTGTCTCATAGTGGTAGCACTTGATATGAGTCAAATAAACTAAACTGTGTATTTATGCTGAGCTGAATTGCTTGAAACAGAACTGTTTTGATATTTAACTGTGTAAACAAAAACTATACTTATGTTAAACAGAATTATTTGAAATAAAACTGTTTATTTGTATAAAAATGGATTTGACATTAAATACCCCCTCAAAAGTTGATATGCCATAAACCCAAATAAACTAACATTGATTGGTTGGTTGATCATTTTGTTTTATGGTGTATCAACCCTTTTTAGATCTTGTAATCCCAAATTAAGTCATTTTGATGAAAGTTTCAAACAATTTAGTTTAGTGTTAGTATAGTTTTTTGTTTACACACAGTCAAAACAGTTCTATTTCAAATAATTCAGGTTAGCATAAGTACACAGTTTAAACACAGATGTAAAAACAGTTAATTTCAAACAATTTAGTTTAGCATAATTCCACTGTTTAGTTTTATTTGACCTGTAAATAGGACCCTACTTGGTGCTACCACTCCAGGCCAGAGTAGACCTGGGAGCAATGGCAATGAAGAGATACTCTGCATTGCCCAAAGCTCCAGCATTACTGAAACCTCACTATCAGATTTTTTAGCGTCGTATCCAGTACAATTAAATGGTTTCAAGTATTGCTATGTAACAGTAACAATCTAACATTAGTCATTTGTTTGCACACATTTGAATAGATATGATATGTAAGACATTAGTTTTTCGATAATTACATTTTTAAAATTAGTTAGAACTCATTTGTTTGCATGTATGTATTGCTATTGTTTCTACACGGTTGAATATTTTCAATTAAATCTATTCAATATTAACTTATTTGTTTGCGCACTGTTAAACGGTTCCAAGTATTGTTATTTATCACTAACGATTCAATTAAACATCAGATATTTGTTAACACACATTTAAATGATCAAACAGTTCTATTTCAAGCAATTTAGTTTAACATGATTGATTTTTTTTTTTTTTTTTTGCCCTCACTTTAAATGTTAAATAATTCTATTTGAGCCATAGGTAGGGTCCTATCAGGTGCTACCATTCTTGGCCAGAGTGGACCTGGGTAGCGATGGCAATGAAGGGGTACTCTGCTTATACTAAAACTCCAGAATTACAGGAGCCTCACCATCAGACGTTTTATATTTACTATATTGAGGACACTCATTGGAAGGATCTTACGTCTCTGCTAAGATGCAGTTGGTGTCTTCTACAGCCACGGCTGACTGGGCTGCCAACAGACTAAGTTACCTTTTTAGTTTACATTATTCTCATTTTAAGATGAAAAAAAATTCTGTCTATGCACCATTCAGTTAAGTTTCAATAATTCATTTCCTTATTCTTTTTATTTATTTCTTAACAGTACATTTTCCATTGAGTCCAGAATATACACATCTGCCCCAGCCATAACTCAACACCAGCCCAGTAGGCTGGGGCTGTCAAATATACCAACTGCATCACTTCAGAAAGCTAAGACCTACCCACACCAAACGAGTGTCTTTGATATGACACTAAACCATCTGAGGATGAGGCTCCAGTCCTAGGCATTAGGAAATGTGGGGTACTCCTACATTGCCATTACTCCCAGTTACTCTCACCCAGAGTGGTAGACTGGTTTGGTTTGGTTTTAAGGTATCTGAACCATTGTAGGTTATTAAAAGCCAAATCCTTTTTATACATGTATATTAGATATATAGGATTTGGTTTGGTTGGGTTTTATGTCATTTCAACCATAGTTGATTATTTAATGCCAAATCCTTTTTATACATATATATTAAATATATGATTTGGCTTGGTTGGGTTTTATGACATATCAACCATTGTAGGTTATTTAATGCCAATTCTTCTTTATACTTATATATTAATTATATAGGATTTGGTTTGGTTGGGTTTTATGGCAAATAAACCATGATAGGTTATTTAATGCTAAAACCACTTTATAGATATATACTAGATATATATGATTTAGTTTGGTTGGGTTTTATGGTATATCAACCATTGTAGGTTATTTAATGCCGAATCCTTTTTATACACATATATTATAGGTTTGGGTTTGGTTTTATGGCATATCAACCATTTTGTAAAATATTTTTTTAAAATTTATATCAACCATTTTGATCATTTAATGCCAAATCCTTTGTATACATATGTGATGCCTTCAATAAGATTCCAGACATTTTTTGTACAGGCATTTAAGATTGGTGTAGACTCTTGAAAATTCAGTATGTTATTGCTATACATCTTATGAGATGTCTGACCAATTTTTATGATTTCAGGTTCAAATGAACTACTACAGCAGCAATTGAAATACACCCTACTAAAGACTGATTGTCACAGCTGGTGAATTTCAAAAATGCAATCTGACACTTTAGAGGAACGATATGCAATAAAATTCTGTTTTAAACTTGGAAAAAATGCCACAGAAACATATGAAATGTTTCAAACTGTTTTTGGACTATCTTGCATGAATCGAGCATCAGTTTTTGAATGGCATAAGAGATTCAAGGAAGCCAGGGAGTCTGTGAGGGATGATGAGAGATGTGGGAGGAGTAAAGAAGTCAATAGACTAGAGTTGATTGGCCAGAGGGTTAGGGTTACTATATTGGGGTTTTAAGGGAGTTCAGGAAGAGATTCCGTCGGAAGAGGCCTGCACTCTTCAAATCGTTCAGTGGCATTTCCACCAGGACAGTGCACCAGTCCACAACTCCATCTTTGTCACAGACTATTAGACCTAGATGGGCATCAAGACAGTTCCTCAGACTCCCTATAGTCCAGACCTTGCTCCCTGTGACTTTTGGCTATTCCCTAAGCTGTCGTTATGAGACAATTGAGGAGATGAAAGAGGCTGTGACGAAGGTCATTGACACGCTCACACAAGAGGACTTCCACGGTGCCTTCCAGAACTTGTTGGAAAGGTGCAACAAGTACATTGCAGCCAGAGGAGATTACTCCAAAGGGGACTAGAGTTTCATGTGTGTACTATCAATAAAAGTGCCCATACAAAAAAAGTCTGGAAACTTATTTAATGATCCTCATATATATCAGGCTCCAAAGTTCAACAAGAAACACCTGAAGAAGTCTGGAGAACACAGCAGCCGAAACATAGTGAATATAAAAATTAAGTTGAAGACAATAGTTTGAAAGCCCTTGATGATAAAAATCACTCTAATCTAATTAAAGAATCATCTGCATGAAATGGATTTTTTTTTTTTTTTTACCTAATTCTCTCTTATTCAGATTAGGTTGTCTGGTTTAATGCCAAATCCTATTCTTACATATGTTATGATTTTTAATATGCATATTCTTAATAGTGAATTTTTAGGCAAACAAGATTTTAATATTTTGTTACTATCATTTTTTTGTGGAAAAGTTATGGTGTTTTGAAGTTGACAGTTTTATGGAAAAATTAGTTGACATTTCATCATCAAAATTATGGCACAATTTTCTCTTTTTTGAAACATAAGATCTCATTAGTTTTTACACATTAGTTAAATGGTTTCAAGTATAGTAAATGAATAAACAGTTCTATATGACCTATAGATAGGATACTAACAGGTACTATCATTTTAAGTCAGTGTTGACCTGGGAGTAATGGCATTGAAGGTGTACTTCACATTCCTCAAAGCTCCGGGACTGGAGCCTCACCATCTGATGGTTTGGTGTAAAATTTAGGACACTCATTCAATGAGGAGAGTCTTAGTTGTCTGAAGAGATACAGTTAGCGTATTCAACAGACACAGCAAACTCAGCTGCTTCGTATTCGGACGACAAAACAATGTACAGGGTTGAACGATAAAATTGTCATCCTAACAAAGAAAACAACACTACAGCTTTATTTTAAAACTTTTATTGAAAAAATCAATTCAGCTAACTTGATTATGTTGTAGAGCTGACATCTATTCAATGTAGCCGCCTTCAGCCTCAATCACCGTCTCGATACGGATCCGGAACTTGAAGCATGCCTTTTCCACCAGCACCAGCCGGAGCTCGGCGAATACTCGAGGGATGGCGGTGATCAGGCGAGCTTTGGTGTTGTGGGAGGTCATGTTGGTGATGTTCTTGATGTATGATCAAACGAAGTAGTCCAGCAGGTTCAGGTCGGGGGGCCAGTGAGAGAATGGTACAAAGTCGTAGCACTCCTTCTGAAGCCAAGCCTGGATCTCTTTGGACTTGTGTCACTGTTGCCACACCCAGGGTCTGCCACCTGATTGCACCAGGGGATCACCACACTCTTCAGCACATCAGGTACATTTTGGTTTGACTTTCAAGCCGACTTCGAAGATGTAAGATGGCATGATGTGGCCCTAACTTGAAACCACACCAAATACCATAACCGTAGCTGGAAACTTTGTTTTCATCACCCTGGGCATGTCCCTGTTATTTGTGGCAATCCTGATTTGCATTTTGAGGGTGCTGGTAATGGTCCTGTTGTCATAACTTGGATCGGTAGAGGGCATGAGTTGTACAGCAGCACATCTCCGATCTCTCTCATTGAACATCGTTCACTTTCAGACATGATTGAAGGTTCCTATCGCTCTTGGGATTTGTACACAACTGGCCAACTAGTAGATGGTCTGCAACAAAAAAAGAAAACCGGTTTTCATTTAACAGAAATGGAATCATGTCATCTTATCTAGGGCGACGATTTTATCATTCCACCCTGTATATCTTTCGTTATGAATTATTTTTTAATTGAATTATCAGTATTTGATGTGCCAGTAAATTTTAGTTTTTTGCTGGAGCACGTTTCACTTTGTACATGTTCTGACCACTGTGGGCCTTGTACCAAACTTTGGCTATTTTTGAAGATTGTTAGTGTCACAGAATATGTGCATATTCTTCATTGTGAAATTTGGGGCAAAAAATTTTTTTTATTTTGTTTTTGTCATTTTTTTTGCTGAAAATTTATGGTGTTTTGAAATTGACAGCTTTATGGAAAAATTAATTGTAAAATTGGTGACTGCTAATTTATCGCTGAAATTGCAATGTCTTTGTTAAAATGGCTTTTAAGCTGAAGTATTTACTAATTTAGGATAAAATATTTCTATAGTTTTTAGGAATGTTATAATTGGTTTTACTGAAAAAATTTGGGGGTGGGGTGTCCCACGTGGAGTAATGTTGAAAGCATTGGACTGCGGGATCATACAGAGCAAGTTTGAACTCCAGACATTCACTTTGGGACAGATGCCCTTGGGAAAGGTATGAACCCCCTTATCTTCCCTGCTATGGAGTAAATAGTACTGCTACTGTTCTTCTTGAAGAATGTCTTTGGCATAAATAACCTACAAGGGTTGATATGCCATTAAACAAAGAAACTATACCAAAACTGAAAAAATTTTTTTAATATTTCAGGAAAATTTCAGTTTTTATAACCAATTTTTAAGGTAACTCCTCTTAAATTGTTATTTTTATTTTGTTTTTTTACACAGAAATATGTTTGGCATATCTGGAAATATGAAAATTCTGAGAGAGAACATATAATTTACTGTGTGTGTGTGTGTGTGTGTGTGTGTGTGTTCCAAAATAACAAACTACAAACTCTCTTTTAAGTGATTTCATTCAATTCTGCCTCAACTATTCAGTAAGCACTAATAATCAAAATTTTCTTTAAACTGCCACTATTTTCTTATCAAAGTTGATTTCTAGTATAAAAAATATCTGGAACATGACATAATTCCATTTTTAAAAGCAAAAATCAAACCTTGTTTTCATTTTTATCTATACTCATCCAAAGTTCAATTTTAGATGTAATTTTTTTGCTCTTTTTACAAATGTATCAAAAGTCAAATAAATATTGAATTATTTCCACTATAAAGCCATTTATCAGTCACAAATGAATGTAATATAATTGCGGAGGGATTTTTTTTTATATTATCATTTTTCGTTTACCCTTTCGGTTTAGTTAGGCTGAGGACCTTTCAGCTTAGTGCATGGGTTAGTTAGGTGCACACATTGAGTGCAGGTGTTCACGCGCGTGCGCGGGGCGGATGTAACAATCACAGATGTCACAATAAAAAACCCAGATAGGAAATGAGACCGAGGGACGTGAATGATGTCATGCCTGGAAGTGACGAACTGAGGATTTTGGGATTTGAAAAAAAGGAGTTAGTTGTGATTTGGGCTTGGACGAAGAAAGTCGATTTTTGAAGCTCGCACAGGCCAGACCAGTTGTTTGTGGCGGGGGCCATATGTGGTGGGGTGAGATGGAAAAGTCGGCATAGTAAGAAATTGTGTCTATCTCTTCTCATGTCGAAAAACCTTAAACTCAAAAAGGTAATAAATAGTTTCATACCTGAACCAATTTCGTGTTTTTCAGATTCCTATATGCATATGAACATTGTGAACGTTTTCCGTATCCGTATGAATATGTCTATTTCACGTGTTCGTATCTTGGTCATATATTTTCGGACCTATATATGTTACATGAGCTCCTGGTGAAATTCTAGCCCATAATCATGTGCTCATTATATGGTTTGATATTTTTTTGACTAAATTGCAGTGTTCAATCCAAATGTCCACAAAATGGCCAATTTAGTCCCACATCATGCTACATGGTCGTAAGTGTATTTTACTTAACCAAACATATTTTTCAGGATGAGCAGCTGGTGTATAATTACTTATGAGGAGTATGGTATAATACACACATGCCAAGGTTTCCTTCATTCTCTCCCAAATCCATTATTTCTACATTATCCCCAACTGACCTCCATAGGTAGCTGTCTCCTCAGTTCCATAAACTAAGTCTGCTATTCCATTAACCATGGTTAATAATAAATTTGGATTGTAAATAATCTTTCATCTTTTACTCGTAATGCACTACCAGTATCTTCCAACAGTGTTTCATTGATCCCCAAATGTAGACATGGCATGGCTTCTCTATTAAGAATAAAAGTTTTTATTTATTTAACATAGATAAAATGTGTTTTCTATTTTTTTTTTTTTACTTCCTTGGGAATTTTTTCTTTTCCTTTCTTGTATTTTTTTTACAGACACAATCTCAGGGGTTTAAACTTTGGCAATGTATTTACCATACAGGATGTGTTAGTTATAATAAACATAATTTCAGTGATAAGGCATCGTCAGTATTTTCTCAACACATTGCAGGCCTAGTCATCTGGGGCTGTAGAATACACTGAATGCATCTCTGTAAAAGAACCATCTCATTGGTCGTGTGGGTAGAGTCTCCGCCAATGGTCCAGGAGACCTGGGTTTAATCCCAGGTCGCGTCATACCAAAGACTTAAAAAATGGTACTTGATACCTCCTTGCTTAACATATATATATAAGGTATGTATCAAGGGTAAAGTGGAACAATCCAGGGAAAGGAGTAGGGCCTTCCCTACACTTCAGTGTAGTAGCTATTGAAAAGGGAGCCTTCTGGTTGCCCTTGACTATGGTTGTCAACTTTACTTACTTTATCTCTGTAAAAGAGTAAGTCTCCCCCAATGAGTGACCTGGATATGACACTAAACAATCTGATGGTGAGGTTTCAATAATGCTGGAGCTTAGGAGAATACAAAGAACCCTTTCATTGCCTTCACTCCCAAGTCCACTCTGACCTGGAGTGGAAGGATCTAATTGGGTCCTACTTATGGGTCAAATTGATAGGATCCTGTTGGATGTTTAAACTGTGTACTTATCCTAAATGGAATTGTTTGAAATAGAACCGTTTTTACATTTAATTGTCTAAACAAAAAAAAACTGTACTGATGCTAAACTGAACTGTTTCAAACAGAATGGTTTGATCATTTAACTGTGAAAAAAAAATATCCATGTTATAATTGAATTATTAGTGATTCATAGCAATACTTGAAAACATTAAAATATGATCAAACAAATGATTAATAATTAATAGAATTATTCATATTAGATAGAAATAAATGAAACCACTTAATTGTGCGAAAAAAATTAGCTCAGCCCGGTTTAAAAATGTTATCAACGAAATGTATTTAGAAATCATATATTTGATATACAAAAGGATTTGGCATTGAATAACCTACAATGTTTGATATGCCATAAAACCCAACCCAACAAAACTCTGCACATTGCAGACTGCTATAATCTACTTGGTTGCTCTACTCACAATGATAGACTGAGACACTTTATCCCCATGATTCAAATAAACTTCCCTCTTTATTTGAATCATGGGGATAAAGTGTCTCAGTCTATCATTGTGAGTAGAGCTTAAATTTTAGGAAGGTTACAGAGTACAATGAAAGGCATTTGAAGAAGGCCAGAGAGTACAGCTGCCAAGATAAGTGGAGTCGTCCATAATGTGTTTAGAATAATAAGGAGAATATTATTACTAAAAATGTCATTAAAAGGAAGGGGGGTCCTCATGGTGTAATGGTTAAAGCGATGGACTGCGGAATCGTAGTAAGCAAGTTCGTACTCCTGTCGTACTATTACGTTCGTTTTTGGGCAAATACCCTTGGGAAAGGTATGAACCCCCTTATCCTCCCAGCTATAGGTTAAATAGTACCGCTACTGTTCTTCTAGGAGAATAGCTTTGGCATTAAATAACCTACAAAGGTTGGTATGCCATTAAACAAAGAAACCAAACCATAAAAAGGAAAAAGTAATACCAAAAACTTGATGCTTTAACACTTCGTAGGCTCTGGGAAGTGAAGAATCAATCCCTTCATTGATATTATTCCCTGGTCCCCCTCGGACTTGGACTGGTAGTTTAGGGTCTTTTCTGAATCTAACATACGACTGGAAATTATTTATATTAAAAATTGTCACTTGATGCAATAATTGTTTACAAAAGCTTACTAATTAAAACTATGTAGCTTATTCAAGTACTTTAAACCATATTATGGTGTACAAATTATTTGTATTAGATAGGAATACTTGAAACCATAAATGTGCAAATTATGTATAAAGAGTTTTTTTATTTTTTCTTCCCATCTTTTATTGGGGTTTGTTGAGGGTTAACTTCAAGAAAATCACCTGTTACACATAATGTGTGCAGTTTCAGAGAATCATGAGTGAATTAAATCATTCCTCCCCAGCAGAGTCCAAGACACATCACCTTCCCTCAAAATTTTTCCTCAAGTTAAACTAAAGAAGGATTGTCCAGTTGTCTAGGGCTGTAGAATACACCAACTGCTTCTCTGCTGAGGGGTAACCCCCCACAACAAGTGTCTTGGATATAATACTAAACAATCTGATGGTAAGGCTTCAGTAATGCTGGAGCTTTGAGGAATGTGGAGTATTCTTTCATTGTCATCACTCCCAGGTCCACTCTGGCCCAGAGTGGTAACACCTGATAGGGTCAAATAAATCTAAACTTTGTACTTATGCAAAACTGAATTGCTTGAAATAGGACTGTATTTTACATTTAAACTGCGTACTTATGCTAAACTGAATTGTTTGAAATAAAACTCTTTTTTACATTTAACTGTGTATTGTTTATTCAACTGGGGTTGAAGCAGAGGGGGCTAACCCCCACCAACAAGTGTCCTTGATATGACACTAAACAATATGTTGATGAGGCGTCAGTAATCCTGGTTCTTTGGAGAATGAAGTATACCTGTTGCATATTGACCCCGGCCAAGCTGTCAAAAACGAAATGCACCTATGTAAATAACAGGTGCATCTGGTCGAAGATATCAGGGGGCAACCTTAACTGTCGAGGGGTTGAATTGAGTGCAAATTGTGATGCTCGCAGGAAGTATGTGGGTGTCCAATTATTATATAACCCCGGCGACAGGAAGTTCAGATCAGTTGGAGAGAAGATGCTGGAATGAGAACCATGTCCCAGCAAAGGCTGGGCCCCCAGGCCCCCGGTTGAGCAGCCCAGGAAAACGGGAAAGAAAGGCTGTGATAGCCAGAAGAGTTGGAGGGGGCAAATATGTTGCAGTCTTTGTTCGGTCTCCAACTCCCTTTCACACACAACCCTTTGAATAAAGTGAGACGTATATTTTTCTAAAGAACTGTGTCCGCTCGTCTTTATTGTGTTGAATATGTTTCTGCATGCATATGTATAGTTGTTCATGGCAATACAACATACCCCTTTATTGCCATTCTTCCCATGTCCACTCTGGTCCGGAGTGGTAGCACTTGATAGGATTCTATCTATGGGCGAAATAGAACTAAACTGTGTACTTATGCTTAACTGAATTGTTTGAAATAGATCTATTTTGACATTTAAACAAACTGTTTTGACATTTCACTGTTTGTAAACCAAAACGATACTTATAGTAAACTGAATTGTTTGACATTTAATTCAGCATTGAATGATCAGAAAAGGGTTGATATACTGTACAACCCACAAGAAACTATATAGGAAAAGGCTATTGATTTAGCCCATGCAAAAACATATACTTTCTACCCTACAGGGTATGGAGGGAAAATTTAAACAAGCCTGGGTTTATTTTTATTTATTTATTTATTTTTTGGACACAGTTAAATGGTTTTAAGTATTGCTATGTAACAGTAACACTTTAAAATCAGTCATTTGTTTGCACACATTTAAATAGATATACATGTTATGTAAGATATTAATTTGTTGGTAATTATATTTCTAAGCGAGTTAGAACTTATTGGTTTACACACTAGTATTGTTATTGTTTCTTCCTAGTTAAATATTTTTAATTATTGTTATCTCAGACTTACAAATCTATTCAACATTACTCATTTGTTTGCCCGCAGTTAAATGGTTCCAAGTATTGTTATGTATTAAACATCAAACATTTGTTAACACACAGTTGAATGATCAAACAGTTCTATTTCAAGCAATTCAATTTAAATGGTTCCAAGTAGTGTAATATATCTCTGACAATTCAATTTGACAGTCATTGGTTTACTCTGTTTAAATGTCAAACACTTCTATTTGACCCGTAAACAAGACCCTATCAATTGCTATCACTCCAAGTCAGTGGACCTGGGAGTAATGGTAATTGATTGGGGTGGGTCTCTGCAGAGAGGCAGTTGGTATATTCTACAGTTCTAGCTGACTGGGCTCCGCTCTTATGGGATGAAGTTAAAATGATAGGTAAGGGTGAACAGTGGAGAATAAGACGACTTCAAAAAGCAGGGAATATGATGGGATACAATGACCTGTTGAGCAGACAACATTGAGAGATGAATCAACATTGGAACCAATTATCCAAAATTGAGATGTTAAAAAAAAAATGGAATATGAACTAAGGTAAAAAATTATACATAATGGTATGTTAAAAGACATTAAGTTTATAAGTCCAGTAAGACTTAAGCTTAAAGTGTTTCCCAGTGAAAGCATCTGGAGGTTGCAGGTTTAATTCCAATTACTGGTACAAAACAAGAAATACCTACGACAGCTTAACACTTATACTTGGTTATGGTCAATGGAATTAGAAGAATCTTCCCCCGTGGATTAAATAAAGGGTTCTGTTTGATGTTCCCTGTTGGCTCCCAAGTTTAACAGGAAACTCCTGAAGAAGGCCCACAGATGCATCAACCGAAACTTTGTGAATATAACAATAAAGATGAAGACAATGGTCTGACTACTTTGTGATAAAGATTATCCAGTTTTGTCTCGGAAAAGCTGACAAATGATTAACATATTATTATTATCAAATAGGAAGTTATTAGGAAGACATGAAACCATATAACTGTGCAAAGAAATTATTAAATACGAATAGTTACTTGAAATGTAATGGTTGGTTGGTTGGTTTTTATGGCGTATCAACCTTTGTAGGTTATTTAATGCCAAATCCATTTTAATGCAAATAGTCAGTTCTATTTCAAACAAATCAGTTTAGCATGAGTACACTGTTCAATTGTCAAAAACATTTCTATTTCAAGCCATTCGGTTTATTCAAACAGTTCTAATTCAGCTAAGTATAAGTACAGATTTTGTTTACACACAGTTAAATGTCAAAAACAGTTCTATTTCAAACAATTCAGTTTAGCATAAACCCACAGTTTAAATGTCAAAACAGTTCTATTTAAAACAATTCAGTTTAGCATAAATACACAGTTTAAATGCAAAAAACAGTCAAATCAAGAAACCATGGTTTAGTTCTATTTAACCCATATATAGAACCCCTATCAGGTGGTACCACTCTGGGCCAGAGTGGACCTGGGAGCGATGGCAATGAAGGGGTACTCCACATTCTTCAAAGAATTACTGGAACCCCACCATCAGATGATTTAGTGTCATATCAGGACACTTGTTGGGTGGGTGGGGTCTTACCCCTCTGCTGAGAAGCAGTCGGTGTATTCTACAGCCCCAGCCAATTGGGCAAAAATGTAATAGTGTATAAATTACTTTTTTTAGGTAGAAATAATCCTATTTACCCAACCCCTCCGCTTGTGCAAGATATGACACAAGGTCAATTTTTAAGCAGAGTTTGACAGGTTTGAATTCAGAGTTTTCATTCTCCTAGACTAGTTGCCTCACCAAGGCTGAAGAACCCAGTCTGTCCTACTATTTACCCATAGCTGGAGGGAGAATAATTGGATTCATACCTTTACCAAGGGTATTAGTGCTACGTTAAATGCAATCAGTCTCGTCCAGGATTTGAACTCGTGTCGCCGTGTCCATTTCCTACGACGATAACCATTACACCAGGTAGAAATAATTGAAAGCATATAATTACCCAGCAAGCAGAGCATCAAATATGGACTGTATCCTTGAAAGAGAGAGCAACACCCCCTCCACAAAATGGGTGTCTTGAGTATGACACTAAAATGTATCTGCTTGTGAGGCTCTGGTTCTGAAACTCTGGGACGTGTGAAGTACTATATTATTATTACTCCCAGGTTCACCCTGGGGTAGTAGTACTTTTTAGGTTCTCATCTATAAGTAAAATAGATCTGTTTAAAATTATTTGTATTTGGTAGGAATACTTGAAACCATATTACTAAATAAATGAAGGATTATTATTTAATATAATTAACTTTAGCAACCATTTAGCTATAAGCAAATTACTTGTATTAAGAATAGGTATTCAAATTTTTTACTACAGATTATTATTACTAAAACTAGCTCATTGATCTTGTGGGTAGAGTGTTCATCAATGGTCTGGGAGACTTAGGTTCAATCCCAGGTCAGGTCATACCAAAGACTTAAAAAATGGTACTTGATACCTCCTTGCTTAACACATAGGAATATAAGGTACGTATCAAGGGTAAAGTGGAGCAATCCAGGGAAAGGAGTAGTGCCCTCCCCTACACCTTGGTGTAGTAGCTATTGAAAAGGGAGCCTTCTGGTTGCCCTCGACTACAGTCGTCAACGTTACTTACTTTATCTCTGTAAAAGAGTAAGTCTCCCCCAATGAGTGACCTGGATATGACACTAAACAATCTGATGGTGAGGCTTCAATAATGCTGGAGCTTAAGAGAATACAAAGAACCCTTTCATTGCCTTCACTCCCAAGTCCACTCTGACCTGGAGTGGAAGGATCTAATTGGGTCCTACTTATGGGTCAAATAGATAGGATCCTGTTGGATGTTTAAACTGTGTACTTATCCTAAATGGAATTGTTTGAAATAGAACCGTTTTTACATTTAACTGTCTAAACAAAAAAAAACTGTACTTATGTTAAACTGAATTGTTTTAAATAGAACAGTTTGATCATTTAACTCTCCCCTACTCCTTGGTGTAATAGCAATTGAAAAAAGAACCTTCAGGTCGCCCTCGACTAAGGTCGCCAACTTTACTTTTTACTGACTTGAAATTATATAATATTTCGGGTTTTATGGCATATCAAACTTTGTTGGTTAATCAACACCGAATCCTGCTTATACATTAAAGATATGATTCATTTGGTTTTATGGCATATCAACCATTGTAGCTTATTTAATACCTAATCTTTTTTATACATAGATATTAAATATATGATTTCTAAACACATTTTTTTGATAGGACTTTTAAATGAGCCAGTGTTCATTCTTTTTTTTTTTTCACAGTTAAATGGTTTTACAGTTCTATTTCAAGCAATTCAGTTTCGTATAAATAATTTGTTAGCTCTCAGTTTCAAAGTGCACAGTTTAAATGTCAAATAGTTCTATTTGACCCATAGATAGGACCCTATCAGGTGCTACCACTCCAAGCCAGAGTGGACTTGTGAGCAATGGCTATGAATGGGTACTCCACATTCCCCAAATTTCCTGCATTACTGGTGCCCCACCGTCAGATTGTTTAGTGTCATATCTAGGACTCTTGTTGGGGGAGTGGTTGTATTCTACAGCCCAAGTCGACTGGGCTAGTATGATTTGTAAACGAATAGTTTGTCGCTCATATTTTTAAACATCTCAGAGCTCACTCGTTTACTCAGAGTTAAATGGTTTCAAGTATTGCTATCTAACACTAATAATTATTTTCAACATTATTCATTCTTTTGCATACAGTTAACAGGTTTCAAGTATTGCGATGTAATACTAACAATCCAATTTTACATCAGTCATTTGTTTTGCACACAGCTAAATACCTTCAAGCAAAGAAAATGATTAAATACGAGAATCATTAAATAAGTTTCCAGACTTTTTTCGTATGGGTACTTTTATTGATAGTACACACATGAAACTCTGGTCCCCTTTGAAGTAATCTCCTCCGGCTGCAATGCACTTGTTTTACCATTGCAACAACTTCTGGAAGGCCCCATGGAAGTCCTCTTGTGTGAGGGTGTCAATGAGCTTCATCACAGCCTCTTTCATCTCCTCAATTGTCTATTAAAGACAGCTTAGGAATAACCAAAAGTCACAGGCAGCAAATACTGAACTATAGGGAGTCTGAGGAACTGTCTTGATACCCATCTTCGTCAAATAGTCTGTGACAAGGATGGAGTTGTAGACTGGTGCATTGTCCTGGTGGAAATGCCAATGAGGTGTCAGAGAAGGAACTACTCTTTTCCCTGGATTGCTCCATTTAACATTGATCCATACCTATCGAGTACATTTTTTTTTTTCTAAGTTTTTGATATGATTTAACCTGAGATCAAACTCTGGCATCCCAGGCGATTGGTAAATGCTATTTGTGTATCGATCATTAGTTTTAGATTGGAAAGCCTGTTAGCAAGACTTAGAACACACCAACTCTTTCTGATGTTGAGGCTTCAGTTCTAGAGCTCTGTTGGGAATAGAGTACCCCTTCCTCACCACTGATTCTTGGTTCAATCTGACCTGGTGTGGTAGTACTTGTTAGGGTCCCTGTTTGCAAATTATTCATATTAGATACGATAAAATCTTGAAGAAACTATAACGAAAATGTGAATATCAAGGTATGATAAATGCAATTTCCGAACCACTAGACAAAAAAATAACCCTAGAAAGGTCGTCATGCGGTTAAAATCGCTTAATCACTGATTCAAACTGTGTGTGATTTATTTGTATTGGATGGTCGTGATCTTTAAATCTTTTTAATAACTCAGTTCATATATAATGTTTTAACAATAATCTTGATTGATTTTTTTTTTTTTTTTTATTAATTTTTTCATCTTTTATTTTTCGTTAATTTTTTATATCTTTATTTATTTATATATTTATTTTATTTTTATTTCATTTTTATTTTTTTTATTCGTTATTTTTACTGTTTATTTTATTTATTCTTTATTTTTGTTATTTATTTTTTATTTTTCGTTATTTTTTTATTTTCATTTATCGTATTTTTTTATTTTCATTTATTCATTTTATTATTAATTTTCTTTATTTTTCCTTTATTCTTATTTCTTTTTCTTTTTTCGATATTTTTCATTTTATTTATTTTTCATTCATTTTTTAATTAATTTATTTCAGGTGGATGTCAGATAATGAAACACAAACCTGTTCTAACTGTGAAGCCAAATTCACACAGATACGACGTCGTCACCACTGCCGACAATGTGGCAAGATTGTATGTGGGAACTGCTGTAAAGACAAGGTCAGTAAATCTTTCCATTTTTAAATACATTCCCCCATCACAATCTTTGGAATACTTCCTTCGTCAAATAACATATAAATAAAGTAAAGTTGGTGACCTGAGTCGAGGGTGACCTGAAGGCTCCCTTTTCAATAGCTACTACACTGAGGTGTAGGGGAAGGCGCTACTCTATTCCCTGGATTGCTCCACTTTACCTTGATCCTTACCTCATAGTACTGTGCTAAGCAAGGTGGCATCAAGTATCTTTTTTTTTTTTTTTTTTGAGTCTTTGGTATGACTCAACCTGGGATTAAACACATTTCTCCCATACCACTGGTGAACACTCTACTCAATTGGGCC
Source organism: Sepioteuthis lessoniana (assembly GCA_963585895.1). Classification (NCBI taxonomy): domain Eukaryota; kingdom Metazoa; phylum Mollusca; class Cephalopoda; order Myopsida; family Loliginidae; genus Sepioteuthis; species Sepioteuthis lessoniana. Next base: position 60,147 of record CAUZXS010000893.1, on the reverse strand, counting down.
ACTGGCCCAGTTAACATATTAGAAAATGTAAAAAAAAAAATTAAAGTTGGCAACTGTAGTCAAGAGCGACCAGAAGGTTTCTTTTTCAATAGCTACTACACCGAGCTGTAGGGGAGGGCGCTACTCTTTTCCCTGGATTGCTCCACTTTACCCTCGATATGTACCTTATATTGCTGTGTGTTAAGAAAGGAGGTATAAGTACCATTTTTAAATTCTTTGGTATGACGCGACCTGGGATTGAACACCGGTCTCCTGGATCACTGGCAAACACTGAACTCATTAGGCCACTCATCCGGTTAACATATAAAGTAGATCTTTATTATGAATGACAGTCCTGCAAATATGTCAACCAGAATATTGAATTCAGCAAAAAGACTAAAAATTGGCCTTGTGTCACTTCCAGTGCATGCCATAAGAGTTGCAGGAATAGAGAAAAATCTTGCATCAAGCGGTTGCAACTATTTGTGGGATATCTTCTTTTTTTTTTATGGAGGTGCCTGTGGTGTAATGGTTATTGTCGTAGGAAATGAACACGGCAACACGAGTTCAAATCCTGGACGAGACTGATTGCATTTCACATAGCACTAATACCCTTGGGAAAGGTATGAATCCAATTATTCTCCCTCCAGCTATGGCTAAATAGTAGGACAGACTAGGTTCTTCAGCCTTGGTTTTTCTTTCTTCCAAGTATAGAAATGTTATTCACTGGAAAAGAGGCATTTAAACATTGAATTTTGAGTTTGTTCGAACACATTCAGTTAAAATCTGAGATCATTTGAAAAAGATATCAAAATGATATCAATTTTTCTGAAACATCCTGTACGATCCGGTTAAAATCTGACATCATTGAACGAGAATTGGTCAACTTTTTAGATTACAAGATGATATGAATTTTTCTGAAACCCCCTGTACGATCCTGTTAAAATCTGACACCATTGAACAAGAATTGGTCAACTTTTTAGATTACAAAATATGAATTTTTCTGAAACCCCCTGTACAATCCTGTTAAAATCTGACACCATTGAACAAGAATTGGTCAACTTTTTAGATTACAAAATGATATGAATTTTTCTGAAACCCCCTGTACGATCCTGTTAAAATCTGACACCACTGAACAAGAATTGATCAACTTTTTAGATTACAAAATGATATGAATTTTTCTGTAACTCCTTGTATTTTTGATAGCTTTCTATTGCTCAGTCAGTAATCCCTTGAATAATTCTATTACATCTCTTTCAGAGAGTAAGATCCCCATCCACAACTCCCACTTCTAAAAGGATTGGTTGGTTGGTTGGAATTAATGGCATATCAACCTCTATAGGTTATTTAATGCCAGAGCCTTTTTACACATATATTATATATATGATTTGTAAATGCAAATGTTTAGGTTAGTGATGGTAGGGTTTTATGGTAAATCACCCTCTTAAAGGTCATTGAGTGTTAAATTCTGATATGTATGTCTGTATGTATATATAAATGTCAAAGCTTTTTGTTTGTATAAACTTAATGGTCGAAAGTGTTGGTAACATAGTCTATATCTTTAATAGGAGGCCAATTGTTTTTAAGAAGTTGATCATGTTTTTGAGAACTATTTTTTAAATAGTTCCTTCATGCTGTTCGCCTTATAAAACTTTTTCCTGGTGTGGTTTAGTTTTGTGCATTCTATCAAAATGTGCTTGATTGAGTATTGGTTTCCACATGGACATTTTGGGGAAGGTTCTTCTTTAAGAATGAAGGAGTGAGTCAGTCGAGTGTGTCCAATGCGTGTTCAAGTAAGGGTAGTTTCTTCTCTTCTAGTGTTATTAGGATCCAGCCTCCTTTCTTTTAAAATGGGTTGTATTTGAAAGAGCTTATTGTGGGGATTTTCATCCCATAATTGTTGCCATTTTTTGGTTACTATTTGTTTGATTTTTGGTTTGAGGTCAGTATATGGAGTTTTAATGTTTTTATCAGGAGTCATGTTGATTGCAGCTTTAGCTAATGAGTCGGCTTTATCATTGCCCTGAATTCCTTCTAAAAGGAGAGTTCTTACTACACCAGTAAACTGTATCCAGTGGGGAAGGCTCCACTTCTAGAGTGCTGGGGAGTGTGTCTAAAACCTTTCATTGTCATTATTACCATCTCAGTCAGCTGTAGCTGTAGAATACACCAATACTTCAACTGCATCTCTGCAACTGGTGTTCTGGATATGACATTAAACGATCTGATGGTGAGGCTCAAGTCCTGGAGCTTTGGGCAATGTGGAGTACCTCTTTTATTTCCTTTACTCTTAGGTCCACTCTGCCTCATTTAAACATAATGCTACCTACAAACTCATCATTTACAAATCATACACACACACAGACACACTTGTGTGTGTGTGTATATATATATATATATATATATATATATATATATATATGCTAGTCCACTGCCCTAGTGGGTAGAGTGTTCATCAATGGCCCAGGAGAACAGGCTTTGATCCTAGGTTGAGTCACGCCAAAGACTCAAAAAATGGTACTTGATACCACCTTGCTTAACACTCAGCTTTAACAGGTACAGATCAAGGGTAAAGTGCTGCAAGCCCGGGAAAGGAGTAGTGTCCTCCCCTACACCTCAGTGTAGTAGCTAATGGAAAGAGGAGCCTTTTTTGTTGCACTCAACTATAGTTGCTAACTTTACTTGTATAAAAACATTTGGCATTAAATAATGGGTTGATATGCCATTAAATATAACTAAATTAAACCATTACTCCCAGGTTTACTCTGACCTGGAGTAGAAGCACATGTTAGGGTCCCCATCTCTGGGTTAAGTAGATCTGTTAGTGAGAGTGTCTAAAATGATTTTGAACTTTACTCACTTGTCCCAAAACTCGATTTGATTATTGGGGTGCTACTCATTAGGGATGTATAGCCTGGTGGAGCCCATCTCTCTCCAGGTCTAGTTTGAGTTCAGAATTTTCCATCTTGATGGGTTGCCATACTATGCTTAAAGAGCTCAGTCTACTTTGATAATAACTGTTTCACCCAGCTGAACCATTTTAGCTAAATTTGCTTTTAAGACATTAGTCTTGCAATTAATTATTTAGTCCTTACCTGTTTAAAATGATTGTGAAGATACATTTTTATACTATATATAATTGGTAATATAACTCCTGCATAGAATAAGCCCTGTCATCTGGAGCTGTAAAATACACCAACAGCACCTTTGCAGAGGGGTAAGACCTCACCAATGAGCCCACTTGTTGGCTATGGGTGGCTACCCATGAGGTTTTAGACAGGATTTTATGGATGAGCTGTCCTTGAATTGGCAACTGAGTAGTCAAGTGACTTGCAACACTCCACCTTGGCCTTCACTAAGCTAGATGAGTGGTCTGAGAGCCCTGATCCAATCAATCATTTGGTCTCAGCAACCCTTAGCACCTAATATGATTGTCTTATGTGGCAAAACAAGTACCCAACCCTATGTTATGTTATACATGCTTGAAGGATGAGCCTCCATTGTGTCAAGAGAGTGAGACTTCAGCCTTTGTTGAATCATACAGCACCAAGTACTGGATATTGGAGACCTGAGATTGCCATGGATTCAATCCCAATCCTGACATAAGTATACCAGTCATGTATCCTCTTCTTGGTTAGAGCTCTGTTGGCTGGGACTATACAATAAATTGACTGCATCTCTGCAGACAGGTTAGACCCCCCACCACCACCACCACCAACAACAAGTGTCCTGGATATGACTCTAAACAATCTGATGGTGAGGCTCCACAATGCTGCAACTTTAGGGAATATGGATTATCCCTTCATTGCCATCAATCATAGGTCCACTCTGGTTTGGAGTGATAGCGCTTGAAAGGGTCCTGTCTATGGGTCAAATAGAGCTGTTTGATATTTAAAATGAGTGAAAATAAACGACTTATGCCAAATTGAATTGTTTGAAATAGAACTGTTTTTACATTTGTGTAAACAAATGACTGATATTTAATTGAATTGTTAGTGATACATAGCAATGCTTGGAACAATTTAACTTTGTTAACTTAAGTTTACAAATCATATATACCTAATATATATGTCTAACGCAAATTTGGAATTAACTAACCCACAGTGGTTGATATGCTATAAAACCAAACCAAATCAATCCATCTCAATTAAGGAAAATGGATTTCTTCTATGGTAAATTCCCATTAGAAGTTGAACTCCATGGTTGGTGGTGGCTCACAGGGCTGGTAAAAAACAAAAGAATGAATATGGCTTATTTAGAAAAAAAAACAAACCCAGTGCACCCTGTACAAATTAACCAAAAGACCCCATCTAGACACAGATAGTGTCAGCAACTTAAAAGAAGCAACTATTTTTTTTTCCAAGTTTCATAGTTCTCAAGTCTACCGAGGAAAAACTTATTACAAAACTCGACACTTTTGCAAAAGAAAGATTTCTTCCAGCAAATATCAAAAAAACAACTGTGACAACAATCTAATTGGGGAAGTAACAAACAAGAAATATTCTGAACTATTATAAAAATGACTACTCTCCATTATATGAAAATCAAGATATGTCCATCCCACAACACATCTGAAGGAGTGGTGAGAAGTCCTAAATTATCTGCTAGTTTTATTGAATAAATAAAACTCAACCTAAAAAAACATGTATCTAATATAAAGAGAATATAAAAAAAACAATGATCAACTTAACTCCAACACTTACGTTCTTACTTCCAACAGTCCAAAGCCTCCATGTAAACTTAGAATTAGAAATGTGATAGTGAAGATTGACACATACCCCTAATCCACTCAAAAGCCAGTGCACTAAAAGCTATATGCAAAAGATATGGGGAGGATGGTTCTAACCACCCAGAATCCACTTACAAATAACTATAATGTACTAACTGCAATAGAGATCAATCGGCTGAGTCTGAAACATGGAAAAGAGAAAAAGTGGTAATGAAAATTAGATATATTCAAGACATCAAGAGTAATGCAACCTATACAAAACTCTGTCTCTCAATTTATTCTTGAATGGGTTGATGTTGGTTGTGTGTGAGAGGTGAGTTGGAGACGGGGACAGACTGCTACATATTGACCCCAAGTTCTTCTGACCATAGCAGCACTTCTTTCTCATCTTGGCAGGGGTTGCTCAACCGTGGGTCACTGAGAGCTCAAAGCCCTCTGTCTGCCGCTGGCTCTCACTCTGGCATCTTGTCCCCAACTGACTCCAACTCCAACTGACTCAAGCCATCTGTGTCAAGGTTATATTTTTGTTTGACTCCCACCTGCTTCCTCTGTTCTTCCGCTTATTTACACAGGTGCATCTCTTGATTGACAGCTCGGTCGAGGGTCAATATGTTACACTTAGTCGAGAGTGACTCAAAGTCTCCCTTTTCAATAGCTACTACACCGAGGTGTAGGGGAGGGCATTACTCCATTCTCTGGATTGTTCCAGTTTACCCTCGATCCTCACCTTATAGTGCTGAGTGCTAAGCAAGGTGGCATCTCCTGGACCTGTGATGAGCACTCTACTCATTAGGCCTTTTGCTCCCACTACTCTCGGTAAATCCTCAAGACAGTATCTAATAATCACATTGAGTTGATGGTCAGCTAATACTGGTGTATCCATGTGTAGTAGTCCATAGAAGAATGTGACTTATGAGTTAATCCTTATTTTACCAGTGGCACTCTGGTCATCTTACTTGGATGGTTTTTGAGTTGGGTGCTTTTTTTTGCTTTTTTCTTTGAGGGGGCTGCATCTAGGTTGGTTGGTTGGTTGGGTTTTATTGCATTTCAACCTTTGTAGGTTATTTAACGTCAAATCCATTTTTATGCAAATAGTTCTATTTCAAACAATTCAGTTTAGAATAAGTATGCAGTTTGAATATAAGTACAGTTTAATTCTGAAAAACATTTCTATGTCAAGCTATTCAGTTTAGTCAAGCAGTTCTAATTCAGCTAAGTATAAATACGGATTTTGTTTTCCATCATGTGTTTTCTCCAGTCATGAGCCGTCAAATATAACACCACTGTTATTTTAGTACTCATTAAGAAAAGTTTATTTTTATGTAACTGGGTTTCTTACACTTGCTATTCTCCTTTTATATATCAGCCCAGTTGACTGGGGCTGCAGAATATGCCAACTGTATCTCTGCTGAGGCATGAAACCTCCTCCACAACAAGTATTCTAGATTTGATACAAAACCATCTAATGGTGAGTCTTCAGTTCTGGAGTTTTGGGGAATATGCAACACCTTTTTATTGCCATTACTCCCAGATCCACTCTGACCCAGAATGGTAGTACTGTAATATTACGGACAGGTGCTGTTATTAAGAGCGCGTGAGCGCATCGGCTGTAGTCAATCAGTGAAGGTGTCACGAGACTAGCGCATGCAGGCAGAATGATCTACAAAGTTAGACGTGATTTTAAAATAATCACAGATAAATTATCACGTGTTTCATGACAGTTTCACTGGTGACATCGAACATTCGGGGATCTTCAATTTGTTCTCCAAAATCTCTATATAAGAAAACAAGTCACGAGATTTTGGGAGAGTTGAAGGCATTTGTCAAAACGGGTGCATTAAAGGTTCCGAGGCCCCAACCCATCCTACCCCAGTCTGCTATGACCTATCTGTCAAGCATGTGTCAACAGCCAGCTCTCACCCACACCGCCGTCACCACTAAGAGGAAGGGAGAAGAAGAACATAACTAAAATGAACTTTTCGAATGGCAGCAATCATAGCAATCAAAGTTCATAATAAACAACTGCTATATTTTCTTCCCTTACCTTCGAGTTTGAGTATTTCTTTTTCAGCGGACTTCTTTCTTTAAAGCACAACATGTTGGTCCTATGTTACAGTTCCTATTAGGTTCCCATCTATGGATCAAATAGAATTATTTAACCATTTAACTGTGTGCAAACAAATTACTAAAATTGAATAAAATTACTAGTGTTGAATCGCAATACATGAAACCCTTTAACTGCACAAAGTGAATTATTGGTATTACATTGCAATGATTGAAACCATATAACTGTATGCAAATAAAACTGTTCATGTGGAATACTTGAAGCCCCTTTACTGTGTGCAAAAAATTGAATTATTGGTATTACATCAGAATACTTCAAATCCTTTAACTATTTGCAAACAAATGAGCACTTTTTAAAAATAAAATTACCTACAAACTATAGACTTACAAATTATATGTACATCCATTTAACTGTGTGCAAACAAATAACTGCTGTTAGATTAGATTGTAAGCATTATATATTCACACTTGAAACCATTTAACTGTGTGCAAACAAATGAGCTCTAGCTCATCTAAAAATGTTATCGACAGACTATTTATTTAGAATCATGTATATATATATATATGGGTGAGGATGTTTATGTATGAACAGGATTTGGCATTAAATAACATCCAATTGTTAATTTACCATAAAACCAAACCAACCAACCTTTTATATTTGTACTTGTTTCTGTATTTATCATCATCCTGCTTTCTTATGTTTACCTTACAGTTAATAATCCCATTATTCACTTACCCTATATCCTGGCATTCGTTTTCACCATCTTCCTTTCTTCCCCGACTTCCGACACCTGTCTCTCTCTGCTGGGCATTATCGAATAATCTATTGATCAGGCAAGAAAGTAGTAGGAATAATAATTATAATAATAATAATAAAAATTGCATTTGGTAACCCAGCACTGCAGCATCCACCCCTTCCCCAGACAACAAGACAGTCCCAGAGATGTGAGTGTTCCTTGGCAACTGATGAGGACGACCTCTCAAATCAATTTAATCCCTTAGTTCTTTAAAGAACAGCTGGTGTTAAAAATTTAGGAATATCAAAGACTGATGGCTGATCACAATTTTAATTAATTTTTCTTTCTTTATTTTTTATTTATTTTTTTTGAGCGGGGTTGTTTGTTTTGTTTTTTTTTCGAAACAAAAAAATGTATTATGAAGCAATCAAGTTAGGTTAAAAAAAAAAAAAAAAAAGATACAACGTCTATGATTATGTATTTTGAATGGTTTAGATTTCACTAGTGTATAAGATTTACGATGATATTAAGAATTTATTCAATTTGGCTGGTTGGTTTGTTTTTATGACATGTAAACCTTTCTTATTTGATGCCAAAGTCAGTTTAACAATTATATATAATCACGTAACCCCTCCTCACAATCAGGACGTGGCTCTAGATCAGTTTTTAAGAAAAGTTTAACAGGTATGAATTCTAAGATTTCCTTCTCTTTAGTTGTCATACCAATGTCAAATCTGCCCAAATATTTACCCTTGCCTCACAAAAGAGCCGTATTCTGGGTATGAAACTAAACTGTATCTAATAGTGTGAAAGACCACCCCACCCCTATTACCATTATTCCTAGTAACACTTTGTATGTGTTAGGTTGCCATTTCTAGGTCAAAAAGATCTGTTTAAAAATTTGATAGGACTGTGTGCCAAAAAAATAAGGAACATCATTATCATGATTCAAGATGTACTGACAACATGCGTTTCTTTGACTCTCTCTCACCATCCATCCATCCATCCCTAACTGCAAATCTTCTTGATAACCCCGAGAATCTGCACAAAGCTACAAAGTTTTGTGATTGTCAACCAACTGTGTGTCCATGTGCAGTAGTCCACAGAACATCACTTAGAAGTTTGTCTGCAGTGGCTAGTATGTCTTTATCCTTTTCCTTGCATGATTTGTGATGTAACCTTGCAGGTGCTGGTTCAAACCAAATGTGAACAGTCAGGTTGTCTGCCAAACAATTGGCACCAAATATAACACGATAGGGGAGTTATCTTGCCAAACACAGAGGTTATTCCGGGGGTCATATCCTTGTCTGACTGGGATCAATCTGCTATCCGCCCACATTGTGATTTAACCAGACTGGGAATTAAACATTAATATGGCTGGGACATTTTAGCAATTAGGTAGATGCTTCTGCCCTGTTATGTAAGAGGGGAGAAAAAAAGCATATCTTTAGTAATAACCTTTTGATGTGACTGTATTTTTTATCCCATCAAATTTTAAAATATTTTAACAACAATAACAATTTTTGTCATTACCCAGTTGGGTGGAGCTGTAGAATACTCTGACTGCTTCCTTGCCAGGGGTACAACTCCCCACCCCCGAATGAGTGTCCTGGATATAACACTAAACAATCTGATGGAGAGGTTTCAGTTATACCGGAGCTTTGGAGAATACGGGGTACCTCTTCATTGCCATCGCTCCCAGGTCCACACTGACCCAGAGTGGTAGTACCTGAAAAGGGTCCTATTTATGGGTCAAATAGAAGTAAACTGCATGCTTATGCTTAACTGATTTGCTTAAAATAGAACTGTTTTTGACATTGAAACTGTACTTACACTAAACTGAATTATTTAATATAGAACTGTTTTGACAATGGAGTCTTCGTGTAAAAGTATATTTGACGACCATAGTTGAAGGTGACCTGAAGACTCCCTCGACTATAGTCACCAACTTTAATTTCACTTACTTGAAACCATTTAACTGTGTGCTAACAAATGATTAGTGTTTAATAACAATCCTGGAAACGATTTAATTGTATGTGAAAAGATGAATAAAATTAAATTAGTTTGAAATACTTTATAAATAGCCTTATTGGTATTTAGCAGTTGTACTTGAAACTATCTGCTGGATGCAAACAAAGGTTAAATATTTAATAGAATTATTAAAGTTTGTAATACGTCATTGGTAGTGTTCGCCAATGGTCTGGGAGACTGGGGTTCAATCCCACATCGCGTCACACTAAAGACTTTAAAAATGATACTTGATACCTCCTTGCTTAACACCCAGCAATATAAGGTACGTATCAAAGGTAAAGTGGAGCAATCCAGGGAAAGGAGTAGCACCCTCCCCTACACCTTGGTGTAGTAGCTATTGAAAAGGGAGCCTTCTGGTTGCCTTCGATGACAGTCACCAACTTACTTTAATACCTGAAACCATTTAACTGTGTACAACAAATGAGCTCTAAATCAATTAAAAAAAGGAAGTTTCCTGCAAGCTGTTAGCTTGTAAATTGTGTGTGTAAACAGAATTTAATTTTAGATGACCATCTTTCTCTGTCTGCTGGGGTTGCTGACTACACCTCTAAAGAGCATTAAGACCACTATCATGAATGTCCTGGGTCTGACACTAAACTATCTGGTTAGTTGGTTGTTTCGTTTTACAGTGTATCAACCCTTTTCGGTTCATTTAACACCGAATTAAATTTCAAACAATTCAGTTTTGTATTAGTATAGTTTTTGTTTACAAACAGTTAAATGACAAACAATTTATTTAAGTTCTATTTGACCTATAGATAGGATCCTATCTGGTGCTACCACTCTGAGCAAGAGTGGACCTGGGAGTGATGGCAATAAAAGGGTACTCTGCATTCCCAGAAGCTCACCATCAGATTGTTTAGAGTCATATATCAGGAAACTCATTGGGGGGGGGTCTTACGCCTCTGCAGAGATGCAGACGGTGTATTCTACAGCCCCAGCCAACTGGGCAATAAACTATCCGATGGTGAGCCATCAGTCGTAAACCTACATTGCCATTACTCCCTGGTCCACTCTGATTTGGAATGGTAGTACTGTAACATACCCATGATGCGGATATGTGAAACATACATAGAATGTTCATAACATATATACATAGAAAATAGGAATCCCGTGGGGTGTTGCCGCCAGGACTTGTTCAATATTGCTCGCAACATTCTTGTGTAATTGCCGTCTAGCTTCTTCTCCAGCCATTTAGTTAGCGTCCAAGTAGTGCATCCATATAGCAGTATAGATACGACCGCTGCCTGGAAGAAAACATAGGAATATTTGGAACCATTTAACTTTATTGACTTATGCTAAACTGAACTGTTAGAAAAAAAACTGTTTGATCATCTGTGTGTATCTATAAAATATGTTTACAAAACATATATTCAATATATATGAATGAATAGGATTTGGCATTAAATAACCAGCAATGGTGGATGTGCCGTAAAACCAAACCAAATCACCTCTAGATGTGGTCCTAACTGTTACTGCCACTTCAGGACAGTGGAACTGGGATTAATTGATATGAAAGGGTACCCCCCTCCCCGCTTCTCTTATCTGCAGAACTAGAACTTCATCTTCAGATACAATTCTGTATTATTTTTATTTATTTATTTTTTTTTTTTGGTTTCATATTGCTTAACTGAAAATCTTATATTTGCCATGACATAAATTTTTGGCTAGCAACAAATTAAACTAAAATAATAAAAGTTAGAGGAAAAATTCATTTCATTCTGTCATTATAGCCAATATGGCTGTTAAAAAAAATGCCATATGATTTATTAGTAGTTAAAAAGAATGCAGACTTGCTTTTTCCAGACGAGTAAGACTTATTTTTAATTTTTTTTTTCTTTTTGGATTGTAAAATGGCATTGTGCCCAAAATTACTGAATTTTTAAATCGAATCTCTCTTGTCACTGAGAATTTTCAGAAACAAAAATAAGAAAACCAGAATTATAGAAACTGTATTTTTTTGTTTCTTTTTATTCTTTTCTTGTAAAATCTTATATATATATATATATATATATATATATAGGTGAGTCTAGCGTTTTGTATTATTTTGGCAATTTGCGGCATAATTCAGGATCTGAATGCTTTTGCCAAGTTTTTAAAAGTGGCGAAATATACTGGATACCAAGCTCGCCTGATACTCACTCAGTGCTACTTGCTCTCTGGCTTGGAGCACAGCCTTGAAATCCTATGTTTTAGGCCAAGCTGATCTTGCATGACCATCAGAAGTTCTTGCAACCCAAGCAAAATTTCTTGAAACATCTGGTCACTCTATTGTGATAAACTACATCTTCACCTTTCACACAACAAATGTTTTTGGTTGTTTTGTCCATGTTATGGCTCCCTCAGTTCCTAAATTCGACTACATTGCTCGTTCATCTGTGTGGCTTTCAAATCACACAGTAAAGCAATGCACAACATGTCAGCATACCGACTCCCACAATACTACTAACTATGATGGGTACCTACCTCTGGTACAACTATTTTGATACTCTCATGAGGTGTATTTTTCAACATATACTCCCTTGTGGTCTAAAGACTTCTTCCATCAGTGTTGCAGTGTATAGATCTCATTGGTCCAAAAAAGTCAATAACAGCAGACATGACTTCATCATAGAAACTTTCAGCCAAGACTCGTGTGTATGTATGTATGTGTGTATATATATATATATAGGAATCATGCCCAAAATTTTAGACTTTCTTTATCAAGTCTCTCTTGTCACTTAGAATTTCAACAAAGAAGCATAACAGAAAAGTGGGTGGTGAAGTTTTTTATTTTAATTAATTTTTCTTTTGATTTTTTTTTTTTTCGTAATGAAATATATATAATGTGAGTGTGTTGTTACTTATTGAAGTTTTTAATATAAACTTGACACTTAATTTAATCTGTAAATAGACAGGTCATGATAATGACTTACATCACCCAACCCTGGGGATTACATTGGTCTGTGCTTGTAAGAAGATATTGGATGAATTTGTTTTTATTAGGGCAACGTTTATTTTGGCATCAAAATAACCAAAAAATTAATTAATAAAGCTGCAATAATGTTTGTGTCTTGTGTGTTCACACTTCCTTTTTCAAAACACAAAAATGGAAATTTATCAGCAAGATAACCTGACTTTGTCCCAGAATTAAATAAAACCAGTGAGAGTATCATTTTGTCGGTAAGACAATAAAGGTAACTAATCATTTTCTCTCTCTCAATATATATATGTGTGTGTGTGTGTGTGTGTGTGTGTGTGAATTTGTGTTAGGTAAAGAATTTAAATATTGTTTTTAAAAGTGTGTGCATAATAAAAGTAAAGTTGGTGACCTTAGTCGAGGGTAACCCAAAGGCTCCTTTTTCAATACCTACTACATCAACATGTAGGGGAGGACATTACTCCATTCCCTGGATTGCTCTACTTTACCCTTGATCCTTACCTTATTATACTAAGTGTTGCGCAAGGTGGCATCAAGTACCATCAGTCTTTCTTATGACTCGACCAGGGATTGAACCCCTTTCTCCCGGACCATTGGCGAGCATTTTACTCATTAAGCCAAAAATATTTTTAAATCCTTGTTGGGGTTTTACATCTCTGCAGAAATGCCATTGGTGTATTCTACAGCCCCAGCTGACTTGGCTGGTCTTACCTGGATACTTTGTGAGATTGAAGATAAGGGACTGTACAGTAGCTGCTTTGTAGGATGCTGCTTCCAGGTTTTGTTCAAAATGGCACACAGTGTTCTTTTCTTGTTTTATCTGGTATTTTTCTCAGTGCATTTCAACCGTGCACTTGTTTTCATTGTCATTTTCTATCTTATTTATTTAATTATTCATTTAAATTTTTTTCTTATTTATTTTTGTTAATAAGCAATTTTATTAGGTTTTATGATTAATCCCACTTTTGATAGCATTATTAACCTTAACTTTTTTGAGAACTGATAATGTTAGCATAATTGCTAATTGAACCACCCACCTAAACAGTTACCTCAATATATTTACCAAAAAAAGTTTGCTATTGTTTATTTATTTTTTTTTTTTTTTATAGGGTTACATTTCATTTATTTTTATGGGTGGTGTTCTTATATTGGGTCGCTTGTTGGTAGGGAACATGTTTAGACGAATTGGCTTTCACCATAGATCAATATTAGCATTTGTATATCCGTGATATATTAATGTGATTAAACTGAGGGACAGACAATCTCATTTATAAGTATTATCAACTTGATTTTACCTGTGGCTACTGGCTTTTTAAATAACTTATATTCCTTTCCTTGGTACCAGTTGTTTCCAATGTAACAATATTTAAATCAAGTTTTCAAGGAATCATTCTTTTTATGGTTCAGTTTTCTTCCTTTTTATTTATTTTTTAAGGTAATGATTTTTTTAAGAAAATGTCCTTCTGGACTAAAAACAGTAAGATGGAAAAAAAACAATTACTTTTTTATGTTTTTCAGATCACATTGCCCCAACTTGGAATTGACGTACCTGAGCGAGTGTGTTGTTCATGCTTCTTTATATCCGACCTGGTCACGAAATCCCGATCTTCACACATGGTCAGAATTTGTTTATATCTCTCTCTCTCTCTCTCTCTCTCTTTATATATATATATATATATTATGTAAAGTAAAGTTGGTGACCATGGTCCTCAAGGACACATGTTAGATCCAGATCCATCATTGTAAATGTAGTTGGGAAGACAAATGCAGGTTTTGTCCAAAGGTATTTCTTTCACTTTTTTTTCTTGTTTAACAAATTGAAAATTTATCTCTGCTATAAAATATACAGGATACTGAAGATATGCAACTGCTGTCTTCAATTTTACTTGTTCGGATTCAAGTTGTGCATAGCCCAGTCGGTCACCAACAAAAAAAAAAATTAGTATGAGGTAAGAATACTTGATACCATACAAGTATGCGCAAAGAAATTGTTATAAACAAACAAACAAATAAGAAAAAAAAGTAACTGAAAAAATGATTATAATTGAATATTAAAAATATAAAAGTAAAAATGGCACACCAGGGTGTAGGGGAGAGTGCTACACCTTTCCCTGGATTATTCCACTTTACCCTTAATCTGTACCTTATAATGATGTGTGTTAAGCAAAGAGGCATCAAGTACCATATTTTGAGTTTTTGGTATGACTCATCCCAGGATTGAACCCTGGTCTCCTGAGCCTTTGCCAAACACTCTACCCACTAAGCCAATAAATATAAGTAAAGTTGGCGTCCGTAGTCGAGAGTAACCAGAATGCTCCCTTTTCAATAGCTAGTAGAGAAGGGCGCTACTCCTTTCCCTGGATTGCTCCACTTTACCCTTGATACATACCTTATATTGCTGAGTGTTAAGCAAGGAGGTATCAAGTACCATTTGTAAAGTCTTTGGCATGACGCAATCTGGGATTGAACCCAGGTCTCCCTGACCATTGGTGAACATTCTACCCTCTAGGCTAATGTGCCAGTTATATAAGTAGTTATAATAATAGTCAAACACATACAAATGAATAAAATTTTGGCTTTAAATAACCCAAAGGAGTTAATATGCTATTAAATAAAACATACCATATCAAGAGGAGATTGAGAGGTGCTCTGAACAACTTAAAACTCAGTGGAATGAGTACACAAATTAATATCTTCTTGCTACAATGAGTAGAATAATAATGTCTTGTTTTTGTCAGTTTTGACATATCTTGTATAGGAATCTCATCTTGGACAACTTCTTGGGTCTTTAAACTTGATTGGGCAACTTCTCTTGGAGAAGGAAACCTTAAACTCAAGAGCTAGAGTCCCGAACTCAAATATTGACAATACCCTTGGGAAAGGTACAAGTCCATCTGTTCTTACCCCAGCAATGGGCAACTTGTCATGGAAAAGGAAAATAATACAAAACACAGAGTTTGACACCTTTGCATTCAACCTTGTTTCATCAATGCTGATGCCAAATTGTATTGCACTTTATTTCTTTCATTGGACAACAGATCTCTTAGAAAGCCATTTTTACAGATTGACATGCTTAGAATTACTTAAAAAATGAATGTACAATGAATGCACTTCCCTCACCCTAAGGCATAAAATAACCCTAAACAGACTGAAGAGGGGAGATATGCTGCTTGGACAACTGACATAATGATGTTGTTGCATAAAATTTACATGTATTCAAACTTCACTCTCTTATCCTGAGGGTTGCGTCTGTTTTAAAACAACCTGTGTAATCTTATGCGTGTATGGGTATTTCTTTTTTTTTTTTCTCTGACTATTACAGCCCGACATACTTACGCCCTCCAATGGAGATTGCCTGAGTGTACGTTTGTTTTGCTCTAAGCCAGTCCCAGGTAACCTTTGCTCGAACTGATGTCTTGTTTTTGTCAGTTTTGACATATCTTGTATAGGAATCTCATCTTGGACAACTTCTTGGGTCATTTTTTTTCCTTTTCTTTTTCCTCCTTTAATTCGTAAGCTTAAGGGAGATTGTTGGCAAAGAAGGTGAAAAACAAAAAAAAATTTAATTTGATAACAAAATCTGCATACTACAGCAAAAAAAAAAGAACTTATATATATCTATGCACACAAACACAAACTAGCTGAGTTAACTAGCATTGTATGGGCAAAAAATTAGATCAGGAAACAAATATATAGATTAGTTTTTCTGAGGGATTTTTTTTTTTTTTTTTTTTTTTTTTTTTTTTTAGCAAGTTATTCAGTTAATCAGCTAAAGCTGTCAAGAGGAAGCAAGAAAGTATTTACTGTAAATAGGAAGTAAGTTGGCGACTGTAGTCGAGGGTGACCCGAAGGTTCCCTTTTCAATAGCTACTACACTGTGGTGTAGGGGAAGGCACTTCTCCACCCTGGATTGCTCCACTTTACCCTTGATCCTTACCTTATAATGCTCAGTGTTAAGCGAGGAGGTATCAAGTACCATTTTTTGAGTCTTTGGTATGACTCGATCTAGGATTGAACCCAGGTCTCCCAGGCCATTGGCGAACACTCTAACCATTATGCCAAAATAGTCCTGTATAACATGCATTCCTCTGTAAACAGCCACTTACCTTCCATCTCTAAAACCGTCCAAGTAAGACGAACAAGACATACAGGACACTGCTGAAGAAGCAGGAATGAATTCATAAGTGATGTTTTCTGATGGACCCTTTCACATGCCAGTGTTGGCCGACCAACAAGAACTTACCTACTGCAGCTCTGCACGGACAAAGATGTAGTATGGAGGATCTTCTGGGAGAAATGAATGATAGGGATGGATAGCATGAGAGAGTCAGGGAAATCCTCGCTAGCAACATGACTAGATTATGATGCCCTCTTAACTTTGGACTATGAAATTCTGGAAAAAAATTTGTGTATAGTAGACATTTTCTTAGGAATTTGTAGGAGCTGGCCAAAAAAATAGAAATAAGAAAGGTGATATTTAGACTTTAAGTTGGCAACTGTAGTTGAGGTTGACCCAAAGGCTTTCTTTTTGATAGCTACAACACCAAGGCGTAGGGAAGGGCTACTCCTTTCCCTGGATTACTCCACTTTACCCTTGATCTTTACCTTATAATGCTGAGTGTTAAGCAAGGTAGCATCAGGTACCATTTTTTTTTTATCTTTGGTTTGACTCGACCTGGGATTGAACCTACATCTCCGGGGCTATTGGCGAACACTCTAACCATTAGGCCAAATCAAATAAAGATTTATTTGAAATTAGAATTTAAAATATTTATATACATATCATGTTTTTTTCGACAGGAGGTATGTGTGCATGCATATGATATACAGGTATACCTCGGGTTACATAGTTTTGAGTTAAGTTGTTCTCAAATTACATGTGTAACATATTGACCTTCGACCCAGCCGTCAATCAAGGAACAGGTACGTATAGTTGTATTACGACTATGCTACACATGTTGTTTGTGAAAAAATATTTTGAAAAATAAGAATCAAGTTTAAGTCATTTTATTATTTGTCTATCCGCCACAGGTATTGAATTCGTAATATCACTAGAAAAGCATTGAAAGCACATAAAATCATGTTACTGTAAAATAAATAAGAATAAGCAGCTCTTACTCTTTATTGTATAATCCTTGAAGAAAAGAAGAAGATAGTTCAAGTAACTCTCGACCAGTTTCTTATTAAAAAGCGTATCTAACAACAACAGGCTGAATCAGCTGTTAATGCTGACGATCCACAGCCATCTACATCCGAGATGTAAATAAACAAATTGAATGTAAATATTAGTAAATTTAACATAAATTAGTTTATATTCTACTATTGCAAAATAATTTTAATAACTGTTATTTAACCTTAAAAAAAGATTTTATTTTATAATATACTTAGAACAAACCACATTCACAAATAAAGAGTCTGCAATATATTGTAAAGATCACCAAATGTACACATCTACCTGTACAAGTATGTATTCATAAATTTAGATTACTTTTCTGTCTGTACTATACTAAAAACTAAAATTTATTTGTTTGTAAGTTTTAAAATAGATTCTTTTTGACCATATATTATTAAAAATGAATTTGTAAATAAAATACAAAACTGGGAATGGTTATTTGTGGTTCAGCCTAGAAACAAGTAAATTCAACTTTAGTCATTTTTAGACTCAAGTCACCTCTCCTGGAACAAATTATCGACACAAGGTGAGTTTGTTTGTTTAATGTCATATCAACCTTCATGGGTTATTTAATGCCATTTCAATCGTTCAAGAAGAACAGTAGTGGTACTATTTAACTCATAGCTGGGAAATTATACCTGCCACTTTAGACATCATGTACTCTCCAGGTGTAGTCCAGGTAGATTTAAGGATCACAGAGAGTTAGATCAACAGCAGGGTAGGTTCCTGGAGACGGCTCAAGATGGGTTTGGGTTTGTTTCGTTTGATATGGTCTCTTTGTTTAATAGCGTATCAACCTTCTTAGGTTATTTAATACTAAAGCCATTCTTCTAGAAGAACAGTAGTGGTACTATTTAACCCATGACTCAGAAGATAAGGGGGTTCATACCTTTCTCAAGGTTATTTGTTCAAAAGTGAACCTATTAGCGCAACTAGAGTTTGAACTCACTATGATTCTGCAGTCCAGCACTTTAGCCAATACACCACTCAGACACCCTCTCCTAAAGGTGAGTTATACTTGTGATATATCTAAAAAATGCACTTTTTATATCCTCTGTATTTATTATCTGTCCCACCACCAGACAAATCTGGCACAAGACCTTTTTAAGGTGGGTCCGGTCACAGTGCTGTAGCCCACACGTGTCTAGCATTGCCAGAAATACCTTTGGCCCCGTCAGCATTCCTCTTGTTAGGGGTACCTCAGGTGCCAGGCAATAAATCTAGCCCCCTTGAAGAGGGTAAATCCTAGGGGGAAGGCCTCCTGAGGCCAGAAGAAATCTCTAGTGCCAAGGCACACCTGGCCAGATCCGTACCGAGGCCAACACGGCCGGCCGAATGCAACCCAACAACTGGAGAGGTAAGTCATAAAGTAAAACAGCTTCTTTTTATATCCCCCTCTTAACCCCAAAATAATCTTTCCCTTGCAACTAAAAATGTCCATCGAGGTCATTTAACTGAAATAGAACTGATTATTTACATAAAAATGGATTTGGCATTAAATAACCTACAAGGGTTGATATGCCATAAAAGCCAACCAATCCAAATCCTACATATTTAATGCATATGTATAAAATGTATAAAAATTACCAGTAAAATGAGCAGTAGTATGAGTTGTCAGTGTGCCATTTAAAAATGAATATATAAATAAATAGCATTTCATATCTTTTGTAACTCTGCCTATACTATCCAGTTAGAGTTATTTCCCTTGGCAAATCTCAGCTTCTTGAATTATGTCAAACAATTTGTTTCACTTATTATCTACGTAGAAATGGAATTATTTTGGCACAAAATAGATATTATTTGTTTATTACTTTTTATTTTATTTTTATGTATTTGTTTACTTTGGCTTATTTCTGACAAGCCCTGTTGGCTGGGGCTGTGTAGAATACACCACCTATATCTCTGCAGAGTTTTAAGAACCCTATGAGTGTCCTATATGGTAAGCCTCTGGTCCTTAAACTTAGAGAAATGTGGAGTACCCCTTCATTCCCTTGGTTCATAGGTTCACACTAACTCAGAGTAGTAGTACCTATTAGGACCCCATTTAGGGGTCAAATAGAACTGTTCAATCTTTTACTTGGGATTATGGTAATTTACAAAGATCTTTGCTTCGATGTGGCACAAGGCCGAATGAATGGGGCACCCAATGAGACTTGAACTCACTAGTGTAGGTTTGCTAGACTAGCTTGCAAACCATTACACCACCAGAGGTGCCCAATCCTGTAACATAGGTAATTTACAAAGCTCTTTGCTTCGATGTGGCACAAGGCCGAATGAATGGGGCACCCAATGAGACTTGAACTCTCTCGTGTAAGTTCGCTAGTCTAGCTTGCTAACCATTACACCACCAGAGGTGCCCTTTTACTTGGTATTATAATTAATATCAAATAGTATTGATATCAAATAGTATTATTAATATCAAATAGTATTATTAGTATTAAAAAGTAATTGATGAAACCATTTGATTGTGTGCATACAAGTTAGCTCTGACTCATTTAAAAGTAAAATTAACTACAAACTATTCCGTTAAAAATTGCGTGTATGTATATATAAGTAAGTTGGCAACCGTAGTCGAGGGCGACCAGATGGTTCCCTTTTCAATAGCTACCACACTGAGGTGTAGGGGAGGGTGCTACTCCTCTCCCTGGATTGCTCCACTTTATCCTTGATACATACCTTATATTGGTGAGTGTTAAGCGAGGAGGTATCAAGTACCAATTTTAAAGTCTTTGGTATGACACGACCTGGGATTGTACCCAGGTCTCCCAGACCATTGACAAATGTAGTTGAAAACGACCTGAAGGCTCTCTTTTCAATAGCTACTACAATGAGATGTAAGGAAGGGTACTACTTATTTCACTGGATTGCTTCACTTACCCTTGATCAATGCCTAAGTGTGAAGCAAGGAGGCATTATGTACCTTTTTTTTTTTTTAGTCTTTGATATATATATATAAACAGAATTTACCTTTAGATAATCATCAAGAGTTGATATGTCATTAAATCAAATTACCTAACTTACGTCATTTGACATATTGAAACAGGTTGTTTTTTTTTTAAGGAGGCACACTTCATGGAACTGAATGGTAGCACCTGAAAGGATCCTATCTAGGGGTCAAATAGAACAGTTTGACATTTTAACTGTGTGCAAACAAATGACTTAGATTAAATTGAATCATTAGAAATAGAACAGCTTGACCATTTGTCTGTGTGTAAACAAATGACTGATGTTTAATTGAATTGTTACCAATACTTAGCAAATACTTGGAACAATTCAACTGTGTGCTAATGAATGAGTAATAGTAAATAGAATTATTTGTGTTGAATTGAAATGCTTGAAACTCTTAACTTTGTGCCTAAATTAAATTGTTAGAATCACATGACAATGGTAGGAAACATTTAACTGTGTGCAAATAAAACTGTTGATGTTAAATAGCAATTTTTGAAACAATGTAAGTGAATGCAAACAAATGATTAATACTAAATAGAACTATTCATGTTAGAATATTTGGAACCATTTAACTGTGTGCAAACAGTAGTAAAACTTGTGTGCAAATGAATTAGCTCTAACTTATTTAAAAATAAGTTTACTTACAAACTATAGGCTTTTGAATCATATGTATAACCATTTAACTGTATACAAACAAATGAGCTCTGACTTGTTTAAAAATGTTATCTAGAAACTATGTGTTTAGAAATCATATATATAGGGTCTTTCAAAATTGATGCAATCCATTAATATGATAACAACTTATTACTAAGACAAGTGCAATGGTGGTATTAGGAACATGTCCTGAAAAAAATGCATCCTTTGAGCTAGCGACATCAAATCACTGTTGTTTTTTTTTAATCATTTTTATATCAACTTCCAGGAAATGCAATCTTTTCTTGAGTTTCTTGTTTCAGTAATAAACTATTATCTTCTTAATGGGTTGCATCTATTTTGAGACAGTTTTGAATGATATTGTCCCCAAATAAATAGTGACACAAAATATTTTTTCCTCTCTTGTCGAAAGCATTGTGATCAAGGATTAATAGTTGTCATAGTATTTATTTTCAAATCGGAAACAAAAAAGAACATAAAATTATCATTAGAGTTATTAGCAGTCACATGGGTCCCATGTATGTTGACACACCCTGTATATTGTAGTATGTCAACCATTTAATTCCAAATCCTGTTTACCAATTAGTATATATATGTTTACACAAACACACACACACACACACACACATATATATATATATATATATATATATATATATATATATATATATATATATCATCATCATCTTGTCGTGCCATCAGCATGGATATCCCTGACATTTTCTCGCCACCCCTCCCTATTGTTCACTGCTTCCGGCAGGTCCTCAGGGCTATACCCCGTATCCTCACCGAGCTGCTGTATGTAGGTGCAAGCTGGTCGCCCTGCCTTTTCTCGGCCATGTGAAGAGGTCCATAGGAGTACATCACATATGAGCTCGTCCCTACTTCTCCAGCAGTGTCCTGCATGTCTGGTTTATCTAACTTTGATAGTTTTCATGATGGGTGGTAGGTGGCCGTATAGCAGCTGCTTTGTGGGGTGCTGTCTCCAGGACTTGTTCAGTATTGCTCGCAGCATATTTGTATAGTTGCTGTCAAGCTTTTTCTCCATCCGTTTCATTAGCATCCATGCAGTGCATCCATACAGCAGTATCGACACAACCACTGCTTGGAAGAAACTGCGTTTCATTTTATCGATCAGGTCTGACTTCCATATGACTGATAGCCTATTGATAGCTGTCCATGTCTTTGGTAGTCGCGTGTCGATGTCTGTCTAGGTTGATGAGACACTGCTTCCTAAGTAAGTGATTTCTAAATACATTTTGTAGATAACATTTTTAAATGAGCCTGGGCTTATTTTTTGCTCACTTTAAATAGTTTCACTTATTGATATGCCATAAGACCCATCATAACGAAATCAAACCATATAGCTATGTGCAAAAAACTCTTGACAACTATACAAAAAATATGAACAATCAATGAATGCCATCCCTAACTTCTAAGCTCAAAACTGCCTAAAATGGGTTAGCATTCGATTAAAATCTCTAAGAAGAACCTATTTAGTGGTAAGCAGTTTAATCTAAAATTACCAAGCCCTAGGGATTGAGCTCTAGAACTCCTAACGTTTTGTCCAATCTTGTAACCTCCAAGCTGCCCCTGATCTTTTGAGTAGAATATGCACAAGTTCGACTGCATCTAGCCACTATTGATTTCTGAAGAAAAATTTTGCACTACAGAAAAACTTTGGAAGACTTTTGCTGACCTCTGCCAAGATTTTATCTTTAATAGCCCACCACCATTGCCCCACTCTGAAAAGCTGGGTCCTTCTTGAGATTTCTGAGGTAATCAAGCATCATACTCAACAGTATTGTAGCATGGTTTTCTTTTGGAGAATAATGAGATAAGAACAATCAATATTACACATTCCTCGTCTTCAGTCACTACTAGCACAGACTCATGCATCTTGAAGGATACTTCTTCCAATATAGACCTGTATATGTATATCTGCCCAAAGATTAGTGTGGGTTTGTACAAGCACATTATGCCATTCTACTTGTCTGGTGCCAGGTAGATTTGTCTTGTACCTGTAGTCTACTTTTATACAAGGGCGGTGCTTGTGGTATAGTGGTTACTATTTTAGGAAATCAACATGTAAGCCAGAGTTCAAATCCTGGACGAGGTAGTTCTTATTTTGCCAAGCATTAATAGCTTTAGGAAAGGTATGAATCCAATTGTTCTCTCTCCAGCTATGGGTAAATAGTAGGGCAGACTAAGCTCTTCAAAATTGTAATGAGCTGGGTGGAATTAAACTCAGAGTTCAAACCTGTTAAACTCTACCTAAGAAATTAACCTTTTGTCATATCCTCCTCATGTGGCAAGGTTGGGTTAAAATCATATATATATATCTGGATGAGTCAAAATATATATATCTTGGACTTCCTCCATCAGACAAGAGGAAATACATTGAATAGATCCAAGGCTCTAACTGCATCAGCGTGGATCTGGCAATCCTATAGAGCAGCAATCTGACAAAGTCTGGTGGTGTCGTAAGATACTGCTAGGGCACTATGGACTAGTGGTAATGATACTTCGACCCCAAAACCATGCCCAAAGCCAGAGTCATCATCTGATGAAGGCTTTGTTAGAAGCAATGCTGTTGTATAAACATCAGTCACTGTATGGTATCTACTATATATATACATATTATATATATATCTGAATAAGTCAAAATATATATACGTATATATATGTGTGTATATGTTTGAATAAGTTAAAATATCTATCTATATATATATATATATATATATCTGGATGAGTCAACAGTTTTGCAATATTTTTGTAATATGAGGCATGATTTGTCATCTCCAGAGGTTTTTTTTCTGAGGTCATCAAGATGATTAACGACATTTGATTGTTGAGCTCGCCTGATACTCTCCAGATGTGATACCAGATTTAATTGAATTGTTAGTGTTATGTAGCAGTGCTTGGAGCCATTCGATTGTGTGCAGACAGGTGGGCTCTGGTTGATTTGGAATATTATCTACTAAATATTTGCTTGGAAATCTTAGGTTGAATACATGTATAAACAAAATTTGGCATTGAGTGGTTTGCAGGGGTTGATATGCCATAAAACCCAACAAATCCTGGTTTGGTTTGGCTGGATTTTAGGGCATATCAACCATTGTTGGACATTTAATGCCAAATATTTTTTACACATTAGTGTGTGTGTATATATATATATATATATATATATATATATATATATAAAATAAATAAACAAATAAATTTAATTTATGGAATATAGACATCAGGCAGTTAAGAAAATGGAATTTTCTTAACTGCCTGATGATTGTTGTTTTGCAAAAAACTCCATGAAACCCACGGTCACCGACTATATTCCATGAATTAAATATATATATATATATACATATATATATATATATCAAATATATATTTATCTATTATTATTATTTTATAATAGCTCTATCCTAGATATTGAGCCCTCTCCATATTATATTGCACTTGGTTCCACACATACCCACAAAGTGATTTAGTGACAACCAATACTCTTATAATATAATATATATGTATATATATGATTTCTAAATACATTTTGTAGTTAACATTTTTAAATGAGCCTGGGCTTATAATTTGCACACAATTAAATAGTTTCACTTATTTGTATCAAATATGAATACACAGTTTATTGTAAAAACAGTTCGATTTCAAACAATTCAGTTTAGCTTGTCAAAGTTAAATGGTTCCAAGTATTGTTATGTACCAACAAGAATTCAATTAAACTACAGTCATCTATTTAGACACAGTTAAATGGTCAAACAGTTCTATTTCAAACAATTTAGTTTAGCATAGGTACAATTTTTGTTTACTCACAATTAAATGTAAAAATTGTTCTATACCAAACAACTCAGTTTAGCATTAGTAGACAGTTTAAATGTCAAACTGTTCTGTTTGACCCCAAGATAGGACCCTATCAGGTGCAACCACTCCATGTCTGAAAGGATCTGGGATCAATGGCCAAAAAGGGGTACTCCACATTCCTTAAAGCTTCGGCATTACCGGAACCTCACCATCAGATTGTTTATTTTCATATCCAGGACACTCATTGGTAGCCCAGCCACCAACAAGCAAACTGTTGTATAGTGGCTCATACTATGTGACTTCTGGTATTGCGGGGGTATAAAAGACATCGTGTTTCTTTAGCTCGAGAGATCTACAAGATCTCGTTCAATAGTAATACCAACTTTGGACATTACACCCACAGTGCGAGATTTATAATATTTGTTGGACTGTACCACTTCAGTTGATAAATAATCAACTCTTTATTACACTCTGTATCTCTTCCTTACCACGATACAACACAAACTAACTAACCAACCCAAACAACCGAACATCTTGAGTTTTCAAAAAAAAGAACCCATCTTTTTGTTGTATAGTATACTATGCATATACAAATATACACGGGAACATAATCAACTGATAATGACGACTTCAATAATGAACGAATACACTTCTTTATAAAAATGTAAATCTCTCACACTTTATTTTCAAAAAGGTGATGTTTGTTGTGTGTGAGAAATGAGTGGAGACAAGGATGGACTGCTATATTGACCCAAGTTCTTCTCTTGACCATAGCAGCACTTGTTTCGCATCTTGGCTTGGGTTGCTCAACCGGGGGTCACTAAGGGCCCAAAGCCCTCAATCTGCAGCTGGTTCTCACTTCGGTATCCTGTTTCCAACTGACTTGAACCACCTGGGCACCTGGTTATTTTATTTTCTAACACCCACCTGCTTCTGCTGTTCTTCCGCTTATTTACACCACTGCATCTCTTGATTGACGGCTTGGTCAAGGGTCAATATATAACATTTTCTCCCATATCTGGCCGAATATAATCAAATACTATCATAAAAGCCTATACCCTAAATTCTAAAACCTGCATAGAAGAAAAAACTAACCTCACCTTTCATGCCCAATTCGCTGTGACTGTTGAATACACTAATTGCTTCTCTTGAGCTGTAGAATATACCGATTGCAGAGAGGTAAGACCACCCAAACGAGTGTCCTGTATATGACACTAAACAATCTGATGGTGAGGTTCCAGTAATGCTGGAGCTTTTGGAAATGCAGAGTACCCCTTCATTGCCATCGCTCCCAGGTCCACTCCGGCCCAGACTGGTCCTATCTATGGGTTAGATAGAACTAAACCATGGTTTCTTTAGTTTACTGTTTTTAGCATTTAAACTGCGTCCTTATGCTAAACTGAATTGCTAGAAATAGAACTGTTTTGACATCTAAACTGCGTACTTATGCTAAAGTGAATTATCTGAAATAAAGTTTTTTTGACATTAACTCTGTGTATTGCCCAGTTGGCTGGGGCTGTAGAATACACTGACTGCACCTCTGCAGATGGGTAAGATCCCCACCCCCCAACGAGTGTCCTGGATATAACATTAAACAATCTGATTGTGAGGTTCAAGTAATACTCAAGCTTTGGAGAATGCGGAGCACCCTTTCATTGGCATCACTCCTAGGTCCACTCTGGTCCGGAATGGGCCCTATCTATGGGTTAAATAGGACTAAACTGCATACTTATGCTAAACTGAATTGCTTGAAGTAGAACTGTTTGATTAACTGAATTGCTTGAAATAGAACAGTTTTTCACAATTAAACTGTGTACTTGCATTTTGTTGTATCATGGTAAGGAAAAGATATACAATGAAATAGAGTTAATTATTTGTTTACTCAAATGGTACAGTCTGACTAGTATTATAAGTCTCATGCTGTTGGTATTACGTGTGAAGTTGGTCTTACTCCTGACTGACGTCCATTCAGAGCTGCC
Organism: Sepioteuthis lessoniana; assembly: GCA_963585895.1. Lineage (NCBI taxonomy): Eukaryota > Metazoa > Mollusca > Cephalopoda > Myopsida > Loliginidae > Sepioteuthis > Sepioteuthis lessoniana. The sequence continues at coordinate 33,116 of CAUZXS010000893.1, read as the reverse complement.
TCTTGGCTTCTCTTTCTGCTTTGGTTTCTGCTTCCCTGTGTTTAAGAGACACGGCGTCTTTTATACTTCCATGATACCAGGAGTCATATGGTACGAGCCACTATACCACACATTTAACTGTGTACTTATCCTAAACTGAATTGTTTAATGTAGAACTGTTTTGTCATTTAGCTGTCTGTAAGCAAAATCTATACTAAACTGAATTGTTTGAATTAGAACAGTTCAAATAAACTGAATAATTTGAAATAGAAATATTTTTTACTATTAAACTGCGTATTTATGCTAATCTGAAATGTTTGAAATGGAATTGTTTTTAACATTGAAACTGTACTTATGCTAAACTGAATTGTTTAATATAGAACTGTTTTGACATTTAACTGTGAGTAAACAAAATCTGTACTTATACTATACTAAATTAGCTGAATTAGAACTCTGACTAAACTGAATAGGTTGAAATAGAAATGTTTTTTCCAATTAAACTGTGTACTCATGCTAAACTGAATTGTTTGAAAGAGAACTGATTATTTGTATAAAAATGGGTTTGGCATTAAATAACCTACAAAGGTTGATATGCCTTAAAATCCAAACAACCAGCCAACCAACCTACATGAGTGAGTTTGAGTGTTATGTGGTGCCCCATTTATTTGGCCCTTTGCCACATTGAAGCAAAGAGGTTTGTAAATTACTATATATGCAGGGTTTATATTATGTTGCTAGTATGTTTTTTATTGTAAGGCTCCTTTCTTCATTGCGCCTTGTCAGATATAGCTGTCGAATAAGCTGAATACATCTCTGCATCAATGAGTGCACTAGATACGACTTTGGTATCCTTTCATTGACATTGCTCCCAGCTCAACTCTGGCCCAGAGTGGTAGCACCTAATAGGGTCCTATCGATAGGTTAAATAGAACTGGTTTCTTGAGTTGACTGATTTTTGCATTTAAACTGCATATTTATGCTAAATTGAATTGTTTAAAATAGAACTGTTTTTACACTTAAACTGTGTACTTACACTAAACTGAATTATCTGAAATAAAACTGTTCTGACATAAACTCTGTGTATTACCCAGTCGGCTGGGGCTGTAAAATACACCAACTATACCCTTGCTGAAATCCGACCAACCAACCGACCAAACCCATCACATTAGCCACTATGCCATGCAGATTCCTTCCAAAATGCATTAAGACTAAATGATCATTTAATTTGGAAAGTTGTAAATTTTTATTTTAGAAAAAAACTTTATAAAAATGTTTTCTATTTAAGACTTATTTCATTTAATTTTTTGAATTTTGTAAAAACCCTAAAAATTCTGCTCAAGGAAATATTTTTAAATAGATTTGAACATGTATTTACCCAACCCCTCTGCTCCGAGCAGGATGAAACACTGCATCATATTTTTATGCAGAGTTTAGCAGGCTTGAATTCGGTCTGCTTTCTCCTTAACTGGTTGCCACACTAAGATTAAAGAGCTCAGTCTGCCCTACTATTTACCTATGAAGCAAGAATAGTTTGACACTTTTTCAAGCGTATAAGCACTGTATGAAATTCAAGCTGCTTCATCCAGGATCTGAACTCTGGTCTCCGTGTCCATTTCCTACGATAACTCATACAGATTGTTGTAAGATCCACTTGTAAATAAAAATACATATTTAAAATGAATCAACAAGTTTAGAACAAATTTCTGACTATACTGTTATACAAGGCTGGACTGAAAAGCTCATTGGCTGATTTCATGTTTGCTATTGATGACTTTTTACCAATGGGATTCAAGCAATACAACACTGCTCCAAGATGTGTGCAGACCTCAATGTGAACTATTTTGAAAACTAAACCTCTTTTAGTCTCAGTCCTTGAGAGTTACTTTGTCGGCCTATGAACTTCTCAGCCAACGCTCATATGTGATATTTCCTCCACTCAGGCAACTCTTGCTAGTCCTTCTCATATAAACATATACGAGGTGTATACAATAAGTTTCCAGACTTTTTTCATATGGGCACTTTTATTGATAGTACATGCATGAAACTCTAGTCCCCTTTGAAGTAATCTCCTCTGGCTGCAATGCATTTGTTGTACCATTCCAACAACTTATGAAAGGCCCCATGGAAGTCCTCTTGTGTGAGCGTCTCAATGACCTTCGTCATAACCTTTTTCATCTCTTCAATTGTCTCATAACGACAGCCTCTGAGCTTAGGGAATGACCAAAACTCACAGGGAGCAAGGTCTGGACTATAGGGAATGTGAGGAACTGTCTTGATGCCCATGTTCGTTAAAGATGGACAAGGATGGAATTGTGGACTGGTGCATTGTCCTGGTGGAAATGCCACTGACCCAATTTGAAGAGTGCTGGCCTCTTCTGACGGAATCTCTTCCTGAACTCCCTTAAAACCTCAACATAGTAACCCTAACCCTAAACCTTTGGCCAATCAACTCTGGTCTGTTGACTTCCTTACTCCTCCTACACCTCTCATTATCCCTCACAGACTCCATGCCTTCCTTGAATCTCTTATGCCACTCAAAATCTGATGCTTGATTCATGCAAGGTGGTTGAAAAGCAGTCTGAAGCATTCCATACGTTTTTGTGGCATTTTTTCAAGTTTAAAACAGAATTTTATTGCATATCGTTCTTCAGATTGCATTTTTGAAATTCATGAGCTGTGACAATCAGGTTTTAGTAGGGTATATTCCAATTGCTGCTGTAGCTGTTCATTTGAAGCTGAAATCATAAAAATTGGTGAGTCATCTCATCAGATGTATAGCAATAAGATACTGAATTTTCAAGAGTCTATGATAATTTTAAATGCCCATATGAAAAAAGTCTGGAAACTTATGGTATGCACCTCATATGTCTATAATGTGTAGCCACAGCCTTTTGTCTTTATTACTTGCATTCTCATCCACACATATTACAAAAATTCTTACCTTTAGCAAGTGTCTACTTTCATGCTTTATAAATTTCTAGGTTTGCCCTGCTGATAATAAATCAACACTTCCTACCCACTCTTTCCGATCATTGCCTTGGCCCTACCCCTTGAAGGGGCTGAACCATTTCACCCTCAACTGATATCAGACTAATTGAAAATCTACAGACAAATGTTTTTCTTTCTGTAATGATTTTTAGCCATAGATCAATTTAGGTGAACACCGTGGGGAGTTGTTTGTGACCAATGTATCACTTAGCGACACAAAGACTCGGGGCAAAGTTTTGCCTAGCAGAATAATCTCCAAGATTTAAAATTGCTATCCTACAGGCACAAATAGCAGTGAGTGAGTGAGAGGGCCATATGCAATGGTCTAGCAGAAGTGTGTGCTGCCCAGGGCAGCTGTTTAGTTTGTTGACCCCAACCCTCTGTTGCCCAGAAGTACCACCCCATTGAGAACACCTCTAACCCACTTCTACCTATGCTATTGACCTGAAGCAAAATTGGCATTGTCCTTCAGAGGGTTGCAATTGTATTTTCTATTGGTACATTACAATATGAATGATATTTACTAAAAGGAAAAAAAAACAATGACAAATAAACACTGAATGATTGATGATTAACAAAAAAAATGACTTGATATTCTTTTTAAAAGTTAATTTTAGATAACAAATTTAACACAAAAGAAGTAAATATCACAAAAATTACATTCTGTTTGCAAATATATATATATATATATATTTTTTTTTAAATAGGTAGGTTCATGAAGAGATTTTTTTTTAATTTATTTATTTTGTTCTTACATACATATTATATATGTGTATGTTTCCAGCTTGTTGCTTTCGTCAGAGAACATATATGGCTCATGGCCTTGTTAATGGGATACTCAATGAGACTTAAACTCACTCTTGTTCGCAGTTTGAATGTTTTTCCTTTGGTTTTGGGTTTTATGTAGAGATCGTCCTCTCTTTTTCTTAGAGTGTGTTTACCTCAGTCTGCTTTACCCTTCTTTGATATTTGATGTGTTTTTGTCGTTGTGTGTGTGTGTGCGTTGGAGTGGTTTTGGGTTTCACTAATAGTTATTTTTCTTCTGTGTGAGTGTGTCTCTTGGGGACACAATATTTTTATTCTTTTTTTAGACCTACAACAAATGTCTTTTTTATATATATATATATATATATATATATATATATATATATATATATATACTTATTATTATTTATTATTATTCTTTTATTTTTTTATTTTTTTTCAACTGTGGCTGCATGAAAGAAAACTGATAATGCAATTTGTAAATATAAGAAATTACAAACCGATATCTGGAAAAAATTATATACTAAAGAAAAAACTAATATATCTCTACTGATCAAGAATAATCAACCAGCACTGCAATGTCTAGCCAAAAGCTAATACATAAAAGTGCTCTATACACTAAGAACAGCAAAACTAGAATACTTAAAGAGACAGAAATTACCTACCCAGCTTCCACCTAATGGGTCTTCAGGAGAATTCTAACAATAAAAATTCTCCTTAGGTGGAAGCTGATGAGTAGTTTCTGGCTCTTTTTGGTATTGGCATAATGGTTAGAGTGTCCACCTATGGTCTGAGAGACTGGTGTTCACTCCCAGGTTGTGTCACACGAAGGACTCAAAAAAATCGTATTTGATGACTCCTTAACATTCAGTATCATAAGGTACGAATCAAGGGTAAGTGGAGCAATCCAAGGAAAGAAGTAGCACCCTCCTTTACACCTTGGTGTAGTAGCTATTGAAAAGATTGCCTTCAAGTCGCCCTCAACTACGGTTGGCCAACTTATTTATACATAAAATGTACTACTAGCGTATTCATTGGTCTGCGTTTAAGTAGAGTTTGGCAGAAGGATCTCTTAAATTTCAAATTGATCTCATAGATATCCTATGTCTAGAGTATTTTTTACATTGCTTTCCATATCAACTTCTTTTCTTTTTAAAATCTTAGACTTACAAAAGAAAAGTGCTCCCCGCCCCCTACTCCAATGATGAACTTTGGTCAAAACAAGTTGAAAACAATGAAAAGATAACTTCTGAAAAATATTTCTATCAGTATCATCACTTTGGTTCATCTCTAGAAAAATAATATATATATATATATATATATATATATATATATATATATAGTATTGAGCCCTTTTATCAAGTAGCTTAGGTAACTCAGTGAATGTTTTTTTTTCTTTTGGCTTGGCATTGCAGTACAGTTATTTTCAAGTAGTATGGATATTTTTAGTTTTTTCTTTTTATCAATTTTTTTCCAGATATTGGTTTGTAATATATTTTTGATTTATAAATTGCATATATATATATATATATATATATATATATATATCACCAGACCATTGGCTTAATGAGTAGATTGTCTGCCAATGGTCTGGAAGACTGGGGTTCAGTCCTAGGTCAAGTCATACCAAAGATTCAAAAAATGGTACTTGATGCCACCTTGCTTAATTCACAGCATTACAAAGTAAAGATCAAGGATAAAATGGAGCAATCCAGAGAATTGAGTAGCACCCTCCCCTTGGTGTTGTAGCTATTGAAAAGGGAGCCTTCAGGTCATTGAGCATTCAAGCTCACTACCTGTAATTAATCTGAAGAATAAGTATCGCTCAGATTTGGCATCTGAGGCTCATTGTGAGGATCAAGTTCACTACTTAGTTGTAATTGATCTGAAGAAGAAGTGTCACTTTTGATATGGTATTTTACTAAGCATTCTCCTTAGATATGGCATAAGGTCATATGAATGGGCACCTAATGAGACTTTACTCACTTATGAAGATTTGCTAGTCTAGCTTGAGTGTTGTTCTCCGAAGCAGAAATTTATCTTATATAGAGCCGAGAACTTGCTTATACAAAATACATGTCATTTGCATGAGGGGAGTTTTGGCACAGCTCAACCACTACGAAGATCTGGTGTTCACACTGGCCATTCTATAGACACAGACATCTCACCAAATGTGGTCTCTTTGATTGACAAGGACAGCCATTCTAACTAACGGCATGTGTTACTTCTCTCTGCATTTTGCTCTTGCTACACGACTGAATTTAAATGGTATTTATATATTTGCTAATTTTTTTGTCTATTATTCTTCAAATCAATTAGGCACAGGGGGGGGTAGTCACATGGCATAGTGGCTAGCTTGCTAAACTGTGACGTTGTAGTGGGCAAGTTTGAGCTGCAGTTCCACTGTTGTTCGATTTTCGACTGATACTCTTGAGGGAGGTGTAAACTTACTTGTCCCCTCACGTCTGGGGGTTGGATGGTACCACAACTGTTATTATACAATGATGATTTTGGCATTGAATAAACCTCAAAGGTTTATGTGCCGTAAAAAAAAAGAAAACTATTAAATTAGTTGAACTCTTTGTCAGCAGGGTTTAGAATACACTAAGGGGAGTAAGACCCACACCTAAATAAAAAGGGGGGGTATCTTGGTATGACATTAAAATGCATCTAATGGTGAGGCTCCAGTCCTGGTTTTTTACGGAATATGGAGTACCCCTTCATTATCATTACTTCCAGGTCCAGTTTAATCCAGAGTGAATATATCCATTAGTTCCCTCTATGGGTCAAACAGAACAAGTGTTCAGAATACAATACTAAGCTATCTGATGGTGAGGCTCCAGTCTTGGTACTTTGGAGAATGTGGAGTACCCCTTCATTGCCATTACTCCCACATCCTTTCTAACCCAGTGTCGTCGTACCTGTTAGGGTCCCATCTATGGGTCAAATAGAACAGTTCAATCATTTACTAAGGGTTATTATTAGTTATTTATGTGCAAATTGCTAGTATTAGATAGGAATACTTGATTATTAGAATTACTTATGTTAAATAACAATACTTAAAATATTTAACTGTTTGCAAACAAACAACAACAATCAAATAGAATAGAATAAGTAGTTTTAACAATACTTAAAACAATTTAAACATATGTGAATGTATTTGACTTAGGTACTTGAAACCATTTGGAATTATTACTGTAGGCAATACAGCAATACTATAAGCCTTACAACTATGTGCAAATAAATAAGTTATAGAAATATTATAAAAAATAAGATATATTATAAATATGAATGAGTTCATTTTAAAATAATGTTATACTCACTATTCCTTTACAAATCATGTGTGTGTAAGCAGGATTGGGGTTTTGGTGTGATTTGGTTTGGTTTTATGGCATATCAACTATTGTTGGTTATTCAATGCCAAATCCTGTTAGTACATATTTATCAAATATATGACTTGTAAACACATTTTGTATATACACATACTTAAAGGATCCAAAAGTTTTATTTCTAACGATTCAATTTAGCGTAAGTCAAAGTTAAATAGTATTGCTATGTATCACTAAAAATTCTATTAAAGATCACCCATTTGTTTCCGCACTATTAGATGATCAAACAGTTCTGTTTCTAACAATTTATCATAAGTCATTTGTTAGCACTCAGGTTAAATGTCAAACAGTTCTATTTGACCATTAGGTAGGACCCCATCAGATGCTACCACTCCAGGCTAGAGTGGACCTGGGAGCAATGGCCACGAAGAGGTACTCCACATTCCCAAAGCTCCAACATTACTAGAGCCTCACCGTCAGTTTGTGTAATGTCATAACTTGGACACTCGTTGGGGCTGGTCTTCTACACCTCTACCTGACTGGGCTAGGATTTGGCATTAAATAACCCACAAGTGTTGAAATGCCATAAAACACAACCAGACTAAATCAGAGTGAAAGTAGCAGCTAAGGTCCCATCTATGGGTCAAATAGATCTGTTTAAAAATCATTCATATTCACCAGGACTATCTACAAAAGAGAAAAAACACAAAGAACAACTTCACAAAAAATGTACCATATTCGATGGCATATAAGACGCACAGGTGTATAAGATGGTTGTGGCCTTGTTAGGCACCAGAAATAGGCACAAGAGAGGAACTGAGTTAAACAAATATATTAACAAAGAACAGCAGTACAAACATAAACCAATGAGAGGATTACCAACAAGACTGTTCGGTCCGATTGTCAAGACTGTCTGCTGAAATATTGACTTCTACCTAAGAGCAGTACATGCTGCTATTTATAGCTGGGAGAGTTCATACATGCATGGGTAAATTACTACAACAAAGATGCACCCCAATTTCAGCATGGCAGATCAAGAAAAAAAACAAAGTACTCATATTAAACATAATGAAATTAATATAATGAATATTATCAATGATAATACTTTTAATCTTCATAATAGCTTTTTAAATAATGACAAGAGGTATATAAAAGTTACTCTAAAGTCTAAGCTAATTTCATTGCCCAGTCGGCTTGGGCTGTAGAATACACCAACTGCACTTCTACGGAGGGTTAAAAAAAACCAGTGAGTGTCCTGGATATGACACTAAACAATCTGATGGTGAGGTTCCAGTAATGATAGAGATATGGGGAATGTGGGTTACTCCTTCATTACCATTGCTCCCAGGCCCAGAGTGGTAGAACCTGATAGGGTCCTATCTAAGGGTTAAATAGAACTAACTGCATATTTATGCTAAACTGGATTGTTTGAATTGGAACTGTTTGACTATATTGAATAGCTTGAAATAGAAACGTTTTTGACAATTAAACTGTACTTATATTTAAACTGCATGCTTATCCTAAACTGAATTGTTTAAAATGAAACTGTACTTACGCTAAACTGAATTGTTTAATATAGGACTGTTTTGACATTCAACTGTGTGTAAACAAAATCTGTACTTATACTAGGCTGAATTAGAATTGTTTGAATAAACTGAATAGCTAGAAATAGAAATGTTTTTGACAATTAAACTGTTTACTCATGTTAAACTAAATTATTTGAAATAGAAGTGACTATTTTCATAAAAATGGATTTGACGTTAAATAACCTACAAAGGTTGATATGCCATAAAACCCAATGAGCCAACTAACCAAGCAACGTAGCTAATTTCTGCTGACTATCACGAATTTTAAACCTACATATGGCATATAAGATGCTGGGGAATTTTAAAAGATAGTTTTATTAAAAAAAGTTCTGTCAAATGCAATAAATATGAACGTACCATGAATGCAAATCCCTAATATCTAGGCATAAAATAACCCCAGATGGGTTGACATGCTGTTTTAATTAATAAATCCATGTCTTTCTTTTCTACTTAATCCTATCTTTGTTTCCTAATTCTCTTATTGGCTGTTAGAAAATTTCAATAAATTCTAATTAAATCAATCTACTCTCCAACCCAGTCGGCTGGGGCTGCAGAATACACAAACTGCATCTCTACAGAGAGGTAAGACTCCAGCCCAATGAGTGTCCTGGATATGACATCAAACAGTTTGATGCTGAGGCTCCAGTAATGCTGCAGCTTTGGGGAATGTTGAGTACCCCTTCATTGCCATCACCCATTGGTCCACTCTGGCCCAGACTGGTAACACCTGATAGGATCCTATCTATTTGTCAAATAGAACTGTTTGATATTTAAACTGAGTTCAAACAAATGATTGATGTTTAATTGAATTGTTTGGGATACATAGAAATACTTAGAACCATTTAACTGTGGGCAAATAAATGGGTGATAGTCACTAGAATTATTAGTGTTACATAGCAATACTTGAAACCATTTCACTGTGTGAAAAAAATGAGTTCAGGCTCATTTAAAATTACCAATAAGATGTTTACAAATCATATTTTATATGTATAAACAGGATTTGGCATTAAATAACGAACAATAGTTGATATACCATAAAACCCAACCAAATCAAACCAGCCTGCACACAAAGATTGTCTTGTTTATTTACACTTTCCTCGGGTAGGTAATGTTAGCGATAGGTTTACTAAGTGAATATTATCAGTTTTATTTTTCACCTAAGACGCAAGTTATATTTTCTACCATACCAATCCTAACATCTATTTTTCCTCCCCATCATAAGATCTCTATTGTGTACTTTTTGTTGTGGTCTGTACTATATTGGCAGAACTAGTCAAAGGTTAGATGTTAGGGTGTAACAATTATGTACCTACTAAAATCCGAAATTTTACCTACCTACCCTTCAGATGTTCTGAATAATGCATATGGGTCTTCGATCACCGAACATCTGATAAGTAATTGTAAGTGTGCCAACAAATACAATGTCAACTTGATTTCCATTTTAAGCTAAGCACACTTTCTATTTCGTCTAAAAATTAAAAAAAAAAATATCTATATTAAGTCTAGACTGCCTTTCCTCTGTAAACTGAGAGAATGTTTGTAAGTAGTTTCTATCTTTCTTCCCTTCTTTTTTCCCCCTTCACCATTACCATTGACCACTCCCTGCATTTTGTTTTTGTTTTAATCACAGAATTACCTTGCTTATAGCTCTAATGAGCAAGGTATGAAACTGTTTGCGAGCCTTTTCTTTTTTATCTTTTATGTTCTAATTATGATTGATAAATATGACCATTTTAAAATTTTATATATATATATATATATATATATATATATATTGACATCCACAGTCAGACCTATTTCATTCTATCAGAACTCTTCAGTGTGGCTAGAGAGGCTAGATTCCCAAAGCTGGGATCAAAACCTGGTTGACTCAAACAATCCAAGATTCTACCACTCAGCCACGAGGAAAATAGCACAAGTGATGGAAATTTAAACGCTTATGTATCACAATTGTTTTTGTTTACATATATCCACTCAACGGCTACCGAGAGCTCGATTCATATGAAGAGCCTTCCATAACGCTAGTGGTAAACCATTTACTTCCCTTGCTAGAGAGCTCAACCCTACAGGCGTAGGGGAGCATATATATATATATATATATATAGGTATTCTTCAGTCCAGTAATTCTGGAGTAGGGAACAATTCCGTCAGGACAATTGAATTATTCAAAATTCGAATATTTAAATATTCCTGGTAAAGAGCTAAATGTAAATGGTATCACAGAGCAAATATTCCTTCATGAAAAAACAAATTTCGGTCACATTAGGATTATAAATTTATTTCCATCCTGCTAACTCAAAAGAAAAATTAACAGGACTTCTTCATATCCAATATGCAGATAATAAATATGGCCAGAATGAGGATGGTCACTGGAGGGGAGGAGAGGGAAAGAGTCTCCTCCCATTACAGATTACTTCTAGTCTCTTTTCATTTCCGGTTGAGACAATAACAAAATAATGAGGAAACGTAAGTTTTAATTTAATTTTTACAATAATTTAAACTTCATTTTAAAGTAACTCTTTAGGTTTAACAATAAAATAAGGAATTACAACAAAAGTAAATTATTTCAATAAACCATAAAAGCAAAGACCACAATTCAATTAATTACAGTAATACATATCGTATACTCCCAATTATCCTAATGTCATTTTCATATATATATAAATATATACATATATGTATAGAATGTCTAGGATGTCTGACCACTGCCACTTCCGTAGAACCTGCCTCAGGATGAAGTGCTCAAGTCGCATTGCCTCAAACTTTCTATTTCTATCTTTCTTTTCCTTTTCTGTTTCTCCTTCTTTTGATCTTTTCCTCCTGGTTGTAAGATTTGTCACTATCGTTTCCTAATCCTCAAAATTTATGCCAAGAGTTTTTTGGTTGCTTTTTATGACATCCTTGAAATACTTCTTGTGTTTGTGTTTCGGTTGTTTACCACACAGGAGTTCCATATATGCAGTGTATGTGGCCGGGCTTACCTGTCACGGGCTGGTCTCTTGGGTCATATGCAGACAGGCAATGATGTGAAAAACATGTGTACATGAGGGAAAGGTGTGGATCTCACGTGCCTTATGTGCAATAGGACATATAAAAGCAAAGCTGGACTTCTAGACCACTTGTGTGCTCAGAACCAAACATTGTAGAAATAGCCTTCTTCTGGGAAGAAGTGGCTATCACCACCTTAACGAGTGTCCTGGATATGACACTAAACAATCTGATGGTGAGGTTACACCAGTGCTGGAGCTTTGGGGAATGCAGAGTACCCCTTCATTGCCATCGCTCCCAGGTCCACTCTGGCCCGGAGTGGTAGCACCTGATAGGGTCCTATCTATGGGTTTAATAGAACTAACAGCATACTTATGCTAAAATGAATTGTTTGAGTAAACTGAATAGCTTGAAATAGAAATGTTTTTGACAATTAAACCATACTTACGTTTAAACTGTGTGCTTATGCTTAACTGAATTATTAGAAATTGAACTGTTTTTCGACCTTAAAACTGTATTTACACTTAACTGAATTGTTACATATAACTGCTTGACTAGTTTGAAATGGAAATGTTTTTTGACAATTAAACTGTGTACTTATGCTAAACTGAATTGTTTTAAATAGAACAGATTATTTACATAAAGATGGATTTGGCGTTAAATAACCTACAAAGGTTGATATGCCATAAAACCCACCAAACCAAACTATAACCATAAACTCAGCTTTAATGGCTGAAAATATTCCAATAGTACAACATTGTCAAAACATGTACAGCCAATAAAAGATGAGAGAGGACAATCTCCAATAAAAAAGGGGGTTATTCTGGAAAAAAGCACAAGTTTAAACAGAAGGTAACAATAGCTGCCAATCATATCCAGAGAAAAAAGTACTGCAAGGAGACACATTAGCCCCATACCTCTTTATCATCTATCTAGACTACATGCTTTGAACACATATTGATAAAATCAAAGAAAACAGTTTCAAGCTAACAAAGGAAAGAAGCAGAAGGTACCCTGCAAAAACAATTACCAATCCCGACTATGCCGATGACATAGCACTTCTGGCAAATGCACCCGCCCAAGTCAAAATCCTGTAATATAGTCTGGAATGAGCTGCTGTTGGTATTGGCCTCCATGTCAATGCACACAAGATGGAATATATGTGCTTTAATCGAACAGGTGACATCTCCTCACTAAATGGTAGCTCTCTGAAACTAGTTGACAAGTTCACCTACCTAGGAAGCAGTGTCTCATCAACTGAGACAGACATCAACACACGACTAGCAAAGGCATGGACAGCTATCAAAAGCCTATTGGTCATATGGAAGTCAGACCTGACCGATAAAATAAAATGCAGTTTCTTCCAAGCAGTGTTCATGTCGATATTGCTATATGGATGCACTACATGGACACTAAATGTGTGAAGAAAAAGCTTGACAGCAATTGCACAAGAATGCTGTGAGCAATATTGAACAAATCCTGGAGGCAACACCTCATAAAGCAGCAGCTTTATAGCCATCTACCATCCATCACGAAAACTATCAAAATTAGACATGCAGGACACTGAGGGAGAAGTAGAGATGAGCTCATAAGTGATGTACTCCTGTGGACAACTTCACATGGATGAGTAAAGGCAGGATGTCCAGCTCGAACCTACTTACAGCACGTCTGTGCCGATACAGGATATAGCCCTGAAGACCTTCCAGAAGCAATGGACAATAGGGAGAGGTGGTGAGAGAGGGTCAGTGATATCCATGCTGATGGCTTGACGCAATCATGATGCCACCTGACTAATTCTTTATTTATTCTCCTCTACTTGGACATTGCTCTGTCGGCCGGGACTGTGGAATACACCAACTGCACCAGAAAGGTAAGAACCCCACACCAACAAGTGTCTTGTATATGAGATTAAACAATCTGATGGTTAGATTGTAGTGATGCTGGAACTTTGGGGAATGTGGAGAACTACTTCATTGCAATTGCTCCCCGTCAACTCTGGCCCAGAGTGATAGCAACTGATAGGGTTCTATCTATGGGTTAAATAGAACTAATATGTATAGTTATGTTTAACTAAATTACTTGAAATAGAGCTTTTTTAATATATTAACTGCATATTCATGCTAAACTGAATTGTTTGATATAGAACTGTTTTTGAGATTGAAACTGAACTTAGACTAAACTGAATTGTTTAATATAGAACTGTTTTGATATTTAACTGTGTGTAAACAAAATCTATACTTTTACTAAACTGAATTGTTTTAATTAGAACTGTTTGACTAAAGGGAATAGCTTGAAATTGAAATGTTTTTGACAATTAAACTGCTTACTCACGCTAAACTAAATTGTTTAAATAGAACTGATTATTCGTATAAAAATGGATTTGGTATTAAATAACCTACAAATGTTGATATGCCATTAAATGCAATCAACTAACAATCTACTTGGACAGCCTGACTGATATAATTTTGTAGGCTTTGTTTTGTTTTTATTCTTCTTTGGGTGTGAGTATTAAATGTACTTCCATCGTAACATGTGATTTTACACCATTATATATAGAGCATTGATTGGCCATTTTTCTCACTGGTGATAGCGCATATCTCATTAAACTTAAATTTACAGAATTCTCGTCTTTATGATTCAATATTTTACTGGATTGTATACCTGCAATAGTATCAAGCCTTTTTTCGTTTAAACGTTTCTCCTTTTCATTCATCTTTCAGCCTGGTTGGCTTGAGAGGGACTGTAGAATACACTGACTGCATCTCTGCAGGAGGATATGTCCCCTTCTACCCAAAGAGTGTCCTGAACATGATATTAAAAAATCAGATGCCGAGGTTCTAGTCCTTGAGCAGTGAGGAATATGGAGTGCACCTTCATTGCCATTACTTCCAGGTCCACTCTGGTCTGGAGTGGTAGCACCTGATAGGATCCTATCTATTCATCAAATAGAACTGTTTGACATTTAAACTGTGTCCAAACTAATGACATATGTTAAATCAAATTGTTAGAAATAGAACTATTTGATCCTTTCACTATGTGTTGCAGATAAATGATTAATATTAGATATGATTATTTGCATTTGATGAAAAGACTTGGTGTCTGCAAACTAAACTGAATTGTTTGAATTAGAACTGTTTGAATAAACTGAATAGCTTGAAATAGAAATGTTTTTGACAATTAAACTGTGTACTCATGCTAAACTGAATTGTTTGAAATAGAACTGATTATTTGTATAAAAATGGACTTGGCATTAAATGACCTACAAAGGTTATTTAAAACCCAACCAACTAAACAAGCCATTTCCTTATTTACACAGATTAGCTAAGAGACACATTTGCCTCCGTTGCCGTCATCCCAAGTGTTTATTTATGAAAATACATGCTCATTTATAAATAATATATTTAATATATATGTTTATAGAGGATTTGGCATTAAATAACCTACAGTGGTTGATATGCCATTAAATCAAACCAAACAAAATCCTACATAACTGATATATGTATAAAGAGGATTTAGTATTAATTAAACTACAAAGGTTGATATGCCATTAAACCCAACAAAACCAAATCATATATATTTAATATATATGTATAAAGAGGATTTGGCATTAATTAACCTAGAAAGGTTGATAAGCCATAAAGCCAACTAGAACGGATGCAAACAGCCCTGTCTAGTATTTAAACTTGGTTATATTTCCTTTGACAGTAACTATTAAACCATATGCCTCTCTAAATAAGACATCATGTTACCAATTTTTTTTTTTTTTCTCTGGACACTTTATTTCTTTGTTTTTCCAATAAGTTCGGAAGACATGTTTTCATTTCTTCATTCACACCACAAAAGACTCTTAATGTATTCTAGCCAAAGATAGCATTAAAAATCTAAAAGTATTTGACTAACCAACCATTTCTTGAATCTTTTTAATTGTATTCCATTATTTCTTTCTTTCGAAAGCTTTCAACTAAAAGAAGAATTGATTGTACGACTACAAATGCATTTTTTATCTATTTATTTTCATGAGATTTTTTTTAGAATGATTGGGTACTGCATTCATTTAAGTTTCTCGGAGTCTTAAATAACGTTCGTTGCAATTGATACAAATTCATAATGAATAATTTAGATATCAATAATGGTTAATGACAAGCAAGTGGTTATGGGATACACATTTTTTCTAGTCTTAAAATAAACAATAAAAACATACTCAAGAACATTCTAGAAATAAAGGATCAAAACTGCATTAGCATTTAAGTTACATTTTTATATTTTTCAACCAATCAGCTAAAAACATAGAATAGAACATTCTAGAAAAATAGGATCGGAAGTCAACTAACAGAAAATATTTAGGCTTTAAAATAAAATAGTAAAATACAAATCTGATTAGTCAATAAATGTCTACGTGCCAAAATTTTAGGAAGATTCTTTGATCCACTATTACAGTATAAATAACACACAGTTAGGGAGCCATTCACTAAGACTAGACATACAAGCCACAAGCCAAGCCTAGCCATTAAGTCAGTAAAGCAGTAGCTGATACTCTGTCCTGCAAATTCCTTTTCTTCCACAACCAAAGTTCATGACCTAGCTACAGATGGCCGCGAATCAAGTTCAAAAGAAAATCCCGACAAACTTTCTTTCATCAACACAAAACACTGTCGCCACAATCATAAAACCCTATATGAACTTAATGTAAGTAAGAATGACTTATTTACGGACTCCGTTAACATGAACCTACCGACACCTTTAAACAAATTTATTTTCTTCTTGCCAAAGTTTATTTTCCAAAAGGCCATTTACACATCATGTATTTTATTTGTTTTCATATCCTGTTTTATGCATATTAAATTGTTTGTTGTTTAATGTTCGTTGTGTTCTTTTACTTTTGTAAAGTTTTGTGTTGTATTTGTGGAGGAAATAATATAAAGAGCAATACCCGCAAAATACGGATACATATCCACTGAAATAACCAAATACTCATACAACTACCACATGGTCAAGACTGCATTGAGGATCTTTTTACAATACATTGACTGTATCCCCTGCAGAGAGGTAAGACCTCGACAAAAAGAATGTCATTGGTATGACAATAAATTTAATCTGATGGTACATGAACATTTACGAATATGAAGTACTCTTTCATTGTCATTACTCCCATCTCCACTCTGACCCAAAGTGGTAGCACCTAATAGGATTTTGCTATTGGGTCAAATAGAACTGTTTGATATTTAAACTGAGTGCAAACAAATCACTTATGCTAAATTAAATTGTTTGTAATAGAACTGTTTGATCATTAAACTGCGTGAAAACAAATGTTTATTGAATTGTCAGTGAACTTGGAACTATTCCGCTTAGTTGATTTATGTTTACAAATCATATATATATTTAACTGTGTGTAGACAAAAATTGTACTTATGCTAAACTGTATTGTTTGAAATAGAACTGTTTGATCATTCAACAGTGTGCAAACAAATGACTGATGTTTAATTGAATTGCTAGTGATACATAGCAGTACTTAAAATAATTTATCTGCATACAAACAAATGATTAATAGAAAATGAAATTATTTGTATTAAATGGAAATAAGTGAAACCATTTAACTGTGTGGAAAAATGTTATCTACAAAATGTGTTTAGAAATCATATATTTAATATATATGTATAGAAAGGATTTGATATTAAATAACCTATAATGGTTGGTATGTCATAAAACCAACCAAATCAAATCGAATACCATCATCATCGTCATCATCATATCATGCTGGTAGCATGGATATCCCTGACCCTCTCTCGCCACTCCTCCCTATCGTTCATCGCCCTAGGTAGGTCTTCAGGACAGCAACCCGTATCCTCACATAGCTACTGAATGTATGTTCGTGCTGGTCATCCTGCTTTTGCACCGCCATGTGTGGGGGTCCATAAGAGTACATCTCTTATGAGTTCGTCCCTGCTTCTCCAGCAGTGTCCTGCATGTCTGGTTCGCCTAACTTGAATAGTTTTCGTGATAGGGGGCAGGTGGCCGTACAGTTGGTGTCTTGTGGGGTGTTGCTGCCAGGACTTGTTTAAGATTGCACGTAGCATTCTTGTGTAATTGCCGTCTAGCTTCTTCTCCAGCCGTTTTGTTAGCGTCCATGTAGTGCAGCCATATAGCAGTATCGATGTGACCGCTGCCTGGAAGAAACTGAGTTTCATTTTATCGGTTAGGTCTGATTTCCATATAATCAACAGCCTATCGATAGCTATCCATGCTTTCGTTAACCTCGTGTCGATGTCCTTTTCGGTTAATTCGACGCTGCTTCCCAGGTATGTGAATTTGTCTACTAGTTTAAGAGGGGTTCTTTCTAGAGTGGAGATGTCCCCCGTTTGGTTATAGCACATATATTCCGTTTTGTGTGCTGCTGCTCGCTCCAAACTATGCAGTAGTGTTTCAGCTTGGTCAGGTGTATTTGCCAGTATCGCTATGTCATCCGCGTTGTTGGCGTCGGTAATTGTTGTTGCGGGGTATCTTCTGCTTCTTTTCTTCGTCAGTTCGAAGCCATTCTCTCTGATTTTGTCAATCGATGTTCTAAGTACGTAGTCTACACAAATGATAAAGAGGTACTGGGCCAGCGTATCCCCTTGTAGTACTCCTGCTACAATGTCAAAGTATTCTGTGTCTCCATCTGGTGATCGTACTTTTACTTTAGTGTTTCTATAGAGAATCGTTATTGCCGCTACGGATTCTTTAGGTATGCCGTACGCTAGTAGGATTTGTTCCATCTTTCCTCTGTGAATGGAATCGAAGGCCTTGGTAAAGTCAACAAATATTAATGTCGCTTGTAGGTTTTTTGCCCGTACACCTTCAAGGATTCTACGGATGGTTAATATTTGTGAGGTCGTGGATCTATTTCTTCGGAAGCCATTTTGGTTTTTTCTAAGTATGTTGTCGATTTTGGGTTCTATTCGGTTTCGTAGTAGGGCATTGTAGATTTTGGCTGCTATGGATGTAAGTGTTATGCCTCAGTAGTTTTTGGCTAATCCGAGGTCCCCCTTTTTAGGGAAGGGGAGTATGCATCCCTTCATCCATCTATCTATCGGATTTTGATTGTATACTGCGTTGCAGTCTCGGAGCAGTATGTTGCCGAATTGTCTGGTCTTCCATACTTCCGGGGGAATTTCGTCCAGTCCTGCAGCTTTCCTATTTTTAATTTTTCTGAGAACCGAGTCGAGTTCTTCTTGTGTGAACGGTCCTAGTTTAATGTCTAATTGTTTGCTAATTATTCTGGTGATTGGTTCATGTGTTATTTTCGGTGGGTTTCCTAGTAAGTTTTCGAAGTGCTGTTTCCACAGTTTTATTCTTTCTTGTTGGTTTGCTGCTTTCAGTTTTGCTTTGGCGGTGTTCTTTCTTCTACTCACTTCGTTTATTGTTTGCCAGGCTATTCTAGATTGTCTATCTTCCACCGAGTCTCTAATCTTATCTATCTGATTTTGAATGTATTCTGTCTGTTCCTTTATATATATGCCTGCTAATTGATATTGTGCCGTTGTGTGTTTTAAGGCATTTGTGTTTTTGTTGGGTTTTTTCGATAGTTTTTGGAGGCTGTTTTCACTAGTGCACATTTGTCTCTCACCGCTAAAGTTTCCCATTGGACTTTATATTTAGTTTTGAGTTTTGTTGGAATGCATTTCGCTGCTGCCTCGAGGTGTGCATTGACGAAATTTTCATATTCGTCGTTTGGTGTACTTTTTTCCGTCTTTTCTTGTAGTGTTTCGAATCTGTTTCTTAATTCTAATACGTATTTATCTCTTATATCTCTGTTGTTCAATAGGGCCCAGTCATAGTGTTTGGTGGTCGCTGTTCGTTTGGCGTTTTTTCCTAGGCTTAACCGTATTTTCGCCGTGACTATTCGGTGATCGGTGGACACACCCTCAAAAGAGGAGTATGCCTCGCAATTCATTGCACTATTTTTCCATTTCTTGTTTATAAAGACGTAGTCTATCTGAGCTTTAGTATTGTTTGCGTACGTGTATGTCCATAGTTTGCCCTTCCTTTTTTGGTAGTTTGTATTGAGGCATGCTAATCTATTTTCTATCATGAAATCTGTTAGATGTTGCCCATTCCTATTTGACGTGTTGTGGAGGCTGTATTTTTTGTTTCCGTTTTTCCCGATTTGGGCATTCATGTCTCCGCCAATGACTAACATGTTGTGTTTCGGGATTCTACGCACTAATGAGGATAGCTCATCGTAGAAGGTGACTAGTTCAGTTTCTTCACTAACATTGGTAGGGCTGTAGCAGGAGATGATTGTTGCTCTGGGGTTACCGTTAAAAGTAGCTGCCATCATTCGAGGTTGTATTTTCTCAACGCTATTTAGCGTTTTTAATGCTTTAGGTCCTATAAGTAATCCTACCCCTCCTACTGCGGCGTTGACAGAGTTTTTCCATGCGGATACAGTGGCGAGCGACCAGCCATTGCCAGTTTCAGGATATTTGATATCTTCGGTGTGCGTGTATCTGTGTTCTTGTATGCATATTATGTCAATCTTATGTTCTTCGGCCGATGCGATTAGCTCTGGAAGTTGTCCTATTCTATTTAAGGTTCTTACGTTAAATGTGGCTATTTGTAATGTTTGCTTGCATTTTAGTAGTTTTGATTGTTTGAGCTCTGTAGCTGATTTTTCGAACACTGAGGCCAGGGTTCCAACCCCAGCAGGACGCGCCCCTTTTTTACCCGCGCGAAGAGCGATGCGGTTTGTGTATGTGGTTTGAGTGTGGGTCATGGTTATCTTTCGATGGCTGTTTTATTCTCTTCTATAGAAGCCACTCTTATAGAGGAGCAGCAGTAGTTCCCCGATCGAACTAGCGATCCTGAGCGTAGAGTCGTCAAACTCACGTCCAGGACCCGTTCAGGTATTGAGTTTGGTCGTACATGGGTTTATTCAAATACCTTTACGTGCATCATGCTGCTTCTCATGTGTATGTAGTAAAAAAACAACAGCAAAAAGGTGGGGGTTAATTTTGATTTAAATTTTCTTCAGTTTTAACTTAGTTAAAGTCCGAGATTAGGGTACTTTTGTCAGACTTTCCCTGGTACTGAATTTTTTTTTTTGGGGCGGTATTGGGACATGTTCCTAGGCTTTTTAGTTTTTTTTTTGTTTTTTTTTTCTTCTATACTACCATTGGGAACCGAGGAGGCTTCAGGAATTATAGAGCTGTTACAAATGACTTTTTGGGGGGGTGGGGGTGTTTTAGGCTTTTACTTTTTCTTCTAAACTACTGTTAGGGCTTTCTTTAAGAATTTTTAAATTATATTATAGAAGAGATTCAAAAACGTTTTGCCTTGTTCGCTGACATTTGGACAGAAGTTTTATAATCAATTTGGGTTTCTAGTAGAGTAAGCGTGTCTTTACATTTAAAACGCATAGTTTAAGCATTATTTTACAAAAAAAATACAGCATAAAATTTTGTAAAATTCAGCATTTTAAATTAATTTGACTTAAAGACATACTGACCAATATTGATACATTCTTTCCTCTGTTGGCACGTGAGCTCAAATCCTTCCTTTTCCCTTTAACGTTTATTTACTACTGAATTTTAGGTAGTTTTGGAGACGGTCTACTCTTCTAGTCAGGGGGCGGGGGATATTAATTTCATCTTTTTTTTTCCCTTCTCTTTTTTTTTGGGGGGGGAGGGCTTGTGGTAGCATTAGGTGTTTTAGGCTTTTACTTTTTCTTCTAAACTACTGTTAGGGCTTTCTTTAAGAATTTTTAAAATTATATTATAGAAAAGATACAAAAACGTTTTGCCTTGTTTGCTGACATTTGGACAGAAGTTTTATAATCAATTTGGGTTTATAGTAGAGTAAGTGGCATTAAATAACCTACAAGTGTTGATATGTCATAAGACCCAACCAAATCAAATCCGATATATTTAATATATATGTATAAAGAGGATTTGGGATTAGATAATCTACAATGGTTGATATGCCATAAAACCCTACCAAACTAAAACATATATATATTAAATATTTTTGTATAAAGAAGATTTGGCATTAAATAACCGACACTGGTTGATATGCCATAAAACTCTACCAAACCAAATCATATATATTTAATGTATATGTATAAAGAGGATTTGGCATTAAATAGCTTCCAATGGTTGATATGCCATAAAACACATAGCACTAATACCTTTGGGAAAGGTATGAATCCAATTATTCTCCCTCCATCTATGGGTAAATAGTAGGACAGATTGGGTTCTTCAGCCTTGGTGAGGCAACTAGTCTAGGAGAAGGAAAACTCTGAATTCAAACCTGTGAAACTCCGCTTAAAAATCAACCTTGTATCATATCCTGTCCAAGCGGAGGGGTTGGTAAATATGGATATGCCATAAAACCCAACCCAACCAAACCAAATTCTATATATTTGATATATATGTATAAAGAAGATTTGGCATTAAATAATCTACAAGGGCTGATATGCCATAAAACATAACTAAACTAAACCGAATCAAAGTGCTACTTACCAATTTTGCCTCTTAGATTTGGAGCAAGGTATTAGAATCCACTGTTATTAGACTGACCTGAACATGCCTGATCATTTGAGGTTCTTGCAAGCCATACAAAATTTCTTGAATTGACTGATTACTGCACCTTCACTTTTTATCACAGCAAATGTTTGTTGTTGCTTGGTTCAGTTCAAACTCTTAAAGCATAAGTTTCTGAATTAGACTACAATGCACAAGGTGCCAGCACACCAACTACCACTATACTACTAACCACACCAGGTAACTTCCACAACTGCCTTGATTACATGATAGACACACTGCTAACTAACACATACCAAAATATTACATAACTTTTGATTTACTCTTGTGCGCATTAGGTTAACTGACCCATTGGCATAGTGTTTAAAGTGTTCACCAATGCTCCAGGAGAGCAGGGTTCAATCTCAGGTCGAGTCATACCAAAAGACTCAAGAAATGGTACTTGATGCCTCCTTGCTTAACACTCAGTATTATAAGGTACGGATCAAAAATAAGAGGAGCAATCCAGAGAAAGGAGTAGTACCCTCCTTTACACCTCAGTGTAGTAGCCATTGAAAAGGGGTCCTTTGGTTTACCCTCGACTTACTAACTTACACATTCAGTTGCTGTCTCAAATGTTATACCACCTCAGTTTTTCATAATTCTAAATCACTTTGTCTTTTTCAATAAGCATCTAAATAACAGGAAATAAATAGTTTGTGTGTGTGTGTGTGTGTGTGTGTGTTTTGGGTTTTTTGTTTTGTTTTTTAAGTTCCAAAGCATGCTAAAAAAAACTCCTGCATTTAACATCAGACTTGTTCTCTTTGCTAAAGGATCTCCTCACCCACCGACAGTCCATAAAAATGATTGCAATCTGGATTATAAGAATCGGATAATATTGATGTTATTGCCATCTTGAAAGCAAGCCGTTTGATTTTTGCTTTTTTTCTCTGACATCAAATAAAATACATTAATATTATTGCATGTTATGTAAAATTTCAAAGTTCTGCTTTGTTGATTATTTCTATTTATTTTGATCTGACAAACGCAAAACTTATTGACTCTAATAGGCTAAATATAAACAGGCCTCTGAGGGAACTTTAAGGGTCGACCAAAATAAAGGACCCCTTTTCTAATCATGTTTATATACAATATTGCTTAACATGAATGATATCACTGTCATTTTTTGGCTTGGTGTAATGGTTAGCAAGCTAGACTCATCATCATCATCATCATATGCCAGCAGCAAAGATTCCCTTGAATCTCTCTTGCTATCTGTGCCTATCACCCATCACACTTTGTGAGTTCTCTTTTCCTGCAAAAAGCTGATGAACGATAGTTTTTGATGATTAGTCATCATTGATGTATCCATGTGTAGTAGTTCATAGGAGAATATCTTGTGTTTGCCCTTGCTTCTCCAGCAGTATGTCTTATTTGGACAATTTGCATTTAGAGAGTTTGAGTCTCACTAGGTGCCCCATCCATCCAGTCTTGTACCACAACTCAATGAAGCATAGTAAGTAACTATGATAATGAATCATCATCATCATCATGTCGTGCTGGTAGCACGGATACCCCTGACCCTCTCTCACCACTTTTCCCTATCGTTCATCGCCTCTGGCAGGTCTTCTGGACTACATCCCGTATCCTCACATAGTTGCTGAATGAATGTTCGTGCTGGTCATCCTGCTTTTGCACGGCCATGTGTGGGGGTCCATAAGAGTACATCACTTATGAAGATAATGAATACTGTTACCATATATTTGTGTGTGTGTGTATATGCGGGTAGGTATTAATATTTTTCTTTTTATTATAGTCATTTTGTTGATAGATTGAAATGTTGTTAAAATCAATCAGTCTGGGGTTATTTTATGTCTCAAAGTTAGGGAATCATATTCGCTGTACATTAATATTTTTTTGTTTCTTAAAATTTTTTTTTCTGCATGCTGTCTTATTGAATATAGATAATTTTGGGGTATGGTTTAGTTTCTTTGTATAATGATATATAAACCTTCATGGGTTATTAAATGCAAAAGCCTTCCTTGTAGAAAAACAGGCATGGTACTATTACTGGGAGGGATAAGAGAGTTCATGCCTTTCCTATGGGTATTAGTCAAAAGTGAGCATAATGGTGCAACTGGTGTTCAAACTCGTGATATCATAATCCAACGTGAAAGGATTCTCCACAAATAATTTTTAAAAAGATCTACTGAACCATGGATGAAACCCACTCCAAGTCAGAGTAGAACTGAGAGTAATGGTTATGAAGAAGTGACTCCACAATCCCTGGATCTTCAGAATTGGGGCTTCATCATATTCAGTTTCGTGTCATACCCAGAACACTCCCAGCTGAGGCTGTTGAATACAACAACTGCATCACTGCACAGGGATAAGACTCCCCCACTCAACAACTGTTCAGGATATAACATTAAACAATCTGATGGTGAGGTTCCAACCTATGAGATTTGGGGAATGCAGATTATCTTTTCACTGCCATTGCTCCTAGTTAGGTCCACTCTGACCCCGGAGTGGTAGCACCTGATATGCTTCTATCTATGGATTAAATAGAACTGTTTGACATTTAAAGTGTGTGTAAACAAATCACTTACACTAAATTGAATCATTAGGAATAGAACTGTTTGATCATTTAACTATGTGTAAAAAAATGACAGTTGTTTGATTAAATAGCTATACTTATAACTATTTAATAGTGTGTAAATGAATGAGTAATGTTGAATAGAATTATTAGTGTTGATTAGCAATACTTGAAACCATTTAATTGTCTATGAATGAATGAGTAATGTTGAATAGAATTATTAGTGTTAAATAGCAATACTTGTTACCACTTCACTGTGTGCAAACAAATGATTAATATTGAATGAAATTATAAGTACTAGAGAGCAATACTTGAAACCATTTAACTGTGTATAAACAATAGCAATACAAGTGTTCGACTAAATTAGTTTTTACTTGTCTCGTTTTTCGCTTTTTACTTTCTCTCTGTTGTCGAGTCATACCAACGACACAAAATATGGTACTTGATACTGCCTTGCTTAACACTCAGCGATATAAGGCACATATCAAGGATAAAGTAGAGCAATCCAGGGAAAGGAGTAGCGCCCTCCCTTACACCTTGGTGTAGTAGCTATTGAAAAGGGAGCCTTCTGGTCACCCTCAACAAAAGGGAGACAACTTTACTTACTTTACTTGAACTCTTTAACTGTGTGCCTTAATTGAATTATTGATACTATATAGCAATATTTGGAACCATTTGACTGCGTACAAATGAATGAGGAGTGTTGGATTGAATAATTAGTGCTAAATAGCAATACTTGTAACCGCTTCACTGTCTGCAAACGTATGATTAATATTGAACACAATTATTTGTGTTAGATAGCAATACTTGAAACCATTTAACTGTGTATAAACAATAGCAATACAAGTGTGCAAATAAATTAGTTCTAACTCTTAAAAATGAAATTACC
>CAUZXS010000892.1:0-23446 GCA_963585895.1 Sepioteuthis lessoniana | reverse complement strand
ATGCATGTATATATATAAATATGCATATATATATATATATATATAAGTACATGTGTGTATGTGTGTGTGTGTGTGTATGTGTGTGTGTGTATGTGTGTGTGTGTGTATTATTTGCATATCGACTTTTGACACAGCCAACAATTAGAGATTCCTGGGACCGGATGTTCCAGCAATATAAGCGAAGTGATCACCAGAAAATAAGCGATGGGTGAGTGTAAGCAGATCACGTGAATCACTAACCGGAAAATGTATGGGCGTTATGAAATTATATATATACGAGTACCCACTTTAGACGGTATGTCTCAGAGTCTGTCTCAAAGTCACGCCCAGCAAGTGTCTGGAGGAGTCGAGGGCCAGGTGGCCTCCCGGTGGAAACCAGTTGTGAACCTTTGTCAAGGAAGCAGAGACGTAAACCCTTAATATGGAATCACAACGCAGGTTAAGAAAAGGTCAATGTTGCAGCCTGTGTCCGCGTCAATCATTTTTGTATCTCTGTCTCCATTCACCCTTACAGAATTTCAGACCTTTCAAGAACTAATAAAAAGACGTATGTATTTTTGTTGAGAAAAGGGTTATGGACATTCATTCATTTTATGGCTATATAAAACCTAATGGATTTGGTGCGCAGTTTTTGTTTTTGTTTTTGTGGTTTGTTCTTTTTTAAAGACGTGATGATTTAGAACCTGAAGATTAAACACTGGACAAAATAAAGCGGCTGATGAAGGAAGAGAAAGAAGAAAAGGAGAGATGGAGCAAAAGAAACAAAAAAAACTCACCCATGTGTTAAGGAGATAATTTAAAATATGGAATGGATTTAAGGCGCACGTGGCCGAAATCTTAAACTGTCTCGTGGTATGCACTGGAAAATTCTGGACTCGGGTTCGAGTCGAGCTTGAGGGAGAAATATAAATGAATAAATAAATTATACTCGTAAACTATTGAAAAAGCGAAAGGAGATAAACCGACAGCCAGTAGAAAAAGTAGTGAAAAAAAGGTTCGATGTACACGGGAGTAGTTTTTGTTGTTTGAGAAAAGAATACCCCGGAAATTTTATCTCGCCTATGGAAGTGAGCAAGAAACTAGTCCTGTGTTGTCTTGATCGGAACAGGAAAAAGGAGAAGAAATTATGGCTGAATATGAGCAATGCTTAATTTGTGGGGATACTTGTTTTTAAAAATGGAAAAGGCCGAGCGAATACGTTAGGTTGGATTGGTGGAAGGTGGAGACAGATATCGAAAGAAGACAGAAATTAGGAGAGAAGTGTGCAGAGAATGAGTAATTGTACTGGGAAAATATATATATATATGAAAATTATTTGAGTAAAAAAAAAGAGAGAATAACTGCTTTGTCTTTGAAAATAAACAAAAAGATAAAGAAACGTAGAAAGAAATTTTTTAAAAAAGAGAAAAAAGAAACGGGTTAATTGAAGAGAAATAAAAAAAAAAAAAAATTAAAGACATTTTAGAGTTGTGGAAGTTGAAAAGAAGCGAGATGGCAACTTAAGATTAAAGAAAGCAACATTTTTTGGATTTAAAAAAAGAAAGAAAAAAGAAAAGAGAAAGAGACAGGATACACACACAGAATCTTCACCTCTGTATGAGAAAAGAAAAAGGATATGAGCCTGAACATTTTTTCTGAACTTTTTAACATTTTCTCAAAGTTGTAAGCTTTTGGTTGGACATTTCGTTTTCACGATTGCATTTTGACAGTATATGAATTTAAAAAAAAAAAATCCCAACTGTTGAAGAGTTTGGAAGGGAATAATTGTTTGAATTTTAGGTGACATTTCTGATTTTTTTCCCTCGATTCACTTTGTAAAAATTTTCCTCAGCCATTGATGGGGGACGGTAATTTTAATTTTGCTTTTGTTTTTTGTTTTTTTAGGAAGAAGGGGTAATTCTTCTTCGTTTTTTGTTTTCTCGATCAGACTTTGAATGATATGCACTGTGGATAAAAGCAGCTTTTCTGTGTTCAAACATAGTATGTTTGAAATTAATAAGTTACATATATGACATAAAACTCGAGCAGAGACACGCATAGTATTAATCAAAGGTCATTTACCCGGGGTCAGTTTGAAAATTGGGGTACAGATACCACCTATGATATGCATCGAGATGTCTATTTGTCTGATAAAACGCGGAGAAAAACGAACTTTTGAACAAATAGATTTTGGAAGGTGAAATCATTAGAAATAAAAATTATTTCATTTAATTAAGCAGAAAATCAGTCGCCGATTGTTTTCAGCGGTCGTGTCGATACTGCTGTATGAATGCACCACTTGGACGCTAACTAAACGGCTAGAGAAGAAGCTAGACGGCAATTACACAAGAATGTTGAGAGCAATATTGAATAAGTCCTGGCGGCAACACCCCACAAGGCATCAACTATACGGCCACCTGCCTCCCATCACGAAAACTATCCAAGTTAGACGAACCAGACACGCAGGACACTGCTGGAGAAGCAGAGATGAGCTCATAAGTGATGTACTCCTATGGACCCCCACATATGGACGAGCAAAAACGGGACGACCAGCTAGAACATACATACAGCAGCTATGAGAGGATACGGGATGTAGCCCTGATGACCTGCCTGAGGCGATGAACGATAGGGAAAAGTGGCGAGAGAGGGTCAGGGATATCCGTGCTAGCGGCACGACATGGTGATGATGATGAGGATGGTAGTGATATTTGAAAGTTTGCGAAATCCCGCTGTTACTTCAAGTAGGATCCTGTTGTGCGGATGACTGGTGTGCAGTCATATGGAATCTAGATAAAATATGTTGCTTGAATGACCAAGGCCACTGGGTTCGTAACCAGGAATTTGGAACCAAGACGTTGGTCCTGTGACGTTTTTAGTTTCCTTTAGGAATCACAGAGGAGTGTCCTATTTTGCGTTCTTTAAATGAGATATATAATTGTATTTTAGTTTTGATGTATATATGTGGGACAGCTTGCCACGCGAAGAAATGGTAAAAAAGTAATTGAGATAATAACTAGAACGAGCAAGTGTTACCGGATAAAAAAGACGCCTTCAAGGACTGCGATAGCAAAAATAAAATATTGTTTATTCTTGCTGTTGTTGTCCTTGTGCAATTTTTTAAGATATGGGTGGGGAGAAATGGAGAGTGGCGCAAGGAATATGTCCACAGGTAGACATTTTGAAAAATAGGGTAAAGAAGAGTATTGCCAATTGACTTTTGACAAGGCCGTCAATCAGAGATTCCTGGGACAGGATGTTCCAGCTGTGTAAACAAAGTGATTGCCAGAAAACAAGCAATGCGTGGGTATAAGCTGATCACGTGAATCATGAACCGGAAGAAAACGTAGACGTTTACAAATTATATATACACAGGTACCCACGTCAGACAGTCTGTCACGGAGTGAGTCACAGATTCACGGCCAGCGATTACCCAGGGAGGGTGGGAGCCAAGTGCCACACCCCGATGAAACCCGGTTGAGAACTTCTCGTCAAGGAAGCAGAGACATGAAGACCTGAATATGGAATCACAACGTGGGTTAAAAAAGGTCAACATAGCAGTACTCTGCAAGTTTGTGTCCGCATTTCCCTCTCGCGGTCACTCACCCCGACGCCTGTAGTCAGTTTCAACCCTTTCGAATAATCAAAAAAAGTAGTTATATTTTTGTATAAGAAAAGGGCATGCCTCTTCCTTATGCCGGTATGTTATAGATCATATGTATATGTTTCTATATATATGAATATATGTATATACGCTTACATATATATGCTAATATATGTATATATGCATATTTATATATATATGCATATATACAATATATATATATGCATATATATTTATACGTACATATATATGTATATATATAAGTATATATGCATATATATGCATATATATGTGTATATGTGC
This sequence comes from Sepioteuthis lessoniana, assembly GCA_963585895.1. Taxonomy (NCBI): domain Eukaryota; kingdom Metazoa; phylum Mollusca; class Cephalopoda; order Myopsida; family Loliginidae; genus Sepioteuthis; species Sepioteuthis lessoniana. The sequence goes on along the minus strand of CAUZXS010000892.1, from coordinate 19,563 downwards.
ATATATATGAATATATATACACATATGTACATATATATATGTGTGTGTGTGTGTGTGTGCATATATATGTGCATATATATATATATATATATATATATATATATATATATATATATATTGTAGAGGTTTATTGTTTGCATTAGCCCACTTGGTGAGTTAATGGAGGACTATATATTGCCACATTATGAACTCCTATAAGCATTGCCAGTTAATGTAAGTGATATTCTTTGTATTGTCACTAATCATATTCTTTAAACATTATTGCATTATGAGCATCCACCAGTTTGGTCAGAAACCATTATGATCATAATTGCTACATTTATTATTTTATTATGATTACGGCAAAACCTGTCCAAAACTTAACATCATTTTTATTACCTGCCCATTAATACTATACTTCATAATCCTTGACAACAAAATCATTATCATTATGAAAATAAATGAAAAAAATGATTTTTTAAAAACTTCAAAAAAAAGAAGTTACGTGATTATTATTTTAATTCTAATTTTAATTTTAATCGTCATCATCACGCAATAAAATTCATCACAAAAAAGATAGTTTATATTTACATAAAAAAAACATTTAGCTATTGGAAAAGTTTAGTAGGATAAAGAGAAAAAGGAATCATTTAAATTGTAACATTTTCTCCCACCCACTTCTTACTCATTCTTCCCTTCTCACACTCTCTTCCTTTGCCTCACCTTTCCCCCAACAACAAACCGCAGAAATATAGGTATATATGTAAAGGTGCATGCCACCATATGCGCAAATATACGTATATATGTATGCGGAAGCGCCAGTACATACACAAACACAGTAACATTAAAAAGCACACAGACTTAGATACACATACACACAAATAAAATCCTCCTACAAAATTTTAACAGCATTATTCAGTCTTTTGGGGAAGCTTTTAATCTCTCTGACGAATGCAGATTGCAGGAAACAGAGAGTCAGAAATACTATCATGTAATAGATATATATATAAATTTTTTCACAAGTATATATATATACTTATTTACCCAATCCCTCCGCACGGGTAGGATATGACACAAGGTCAATTTTTAAGCGGGGTTTAACAGGTTTGAATTCAGAGTTTTCCTTCTCTTAGACTTGTTGTCTCACCAAGGCTGAAGAACCCAGTCTGCCCTATTATTTACCCATAGCTCGAGGGAGAATAATTGGATTCATACCTTTCCCAAGGGTATTAGTGGTATATGAAATGTAATCAGTCACGTCCAGGGTTTGAACTCGTGTCGCCGTGTCCATTTCCTACGACAATAACCATTACACACACACACACACACACACACACACACACACATATATATATATATATATATATATATATATATATATATATATATATATATTCTAATCTAATATCTGCCAGCATTCACGGTACCAGAAAAAAAAACCGCCAGGAACAAGAGATAAAAGTATCTCGAATCACCGCCCGGGGAAAAAAAAAAATTATAGGTCAAAAAGAAAGAAAAGGCCGACCTCGTCCGACCCCTTGAAAAAAATCAAGGGATACGCAGTCAGAGGTCAAAAGAAAACTAAAAACCTTCCGCGAATCCTGCAATACTACAATTACAAGAGTGCTCAACACAAGTGGAGCCAATTATAAAATTAACTTAAATCGCGAGTCGAAAATCTTCTACTAAAGTTTCACCTTATCGGATCATCAGGAAACCTAACTTCGACTTCCATATATATATATATATATATGGAGATATGATTGTATACACACACACACACAATTATATATACATATATATGTATAGATGCATACATAAGCAAAGTTGGCGACCTTAGTCGAGGGTGACCCTTTTCAATAGCTACTACACCGAGGTGTAGGGGAAGGCGCTACTCCATTCCCTGGATTGCTCCACTTTACCCTTGATCTTTACCTTAAAATGCTGAGCGTTAAGCAACGTGGCATTAAGTACAAGATATGTATATCCATATGAATGCATGTATGTATCTATTTATGTATCATGTATATGTATTTATATGTATATATGTATATATATTTGTATATGTATGTATGTATCTACGTGTGTATATATGTATATATATATATGTATATATATTTGTATATGTATGTATGTATCTACGAGTGTATATCTGTATATATATATGTATGTATATTAATTTGTATGTGTATATATGTACCTACGTGTGTATATCTGTATATATATATATGTATATATATTTGTATGTGTATATATGTATCTACGTGTGTATATATGTATATATATATATATATGTATATATATTTGTATGTGTATGTATGCATCTACGTGGGTATATATGTATATATATATATATATATGTATATATATATATATATGTATACGTATATATATGTGTATATATATATGTATGTGAGTATGTATGTATATGTACATATATATATATATATGTACGTATATATATGTGTGTTTGTATATACATATGTATATATATATGTGTGTGTGCATATATATATGTATATATTCATGTATATATAAATATGTATGTTGGCCGGGCGTACGAAAATATCCACCCGATGGCTCACTTTTCAAGAGTTACATATATATATATATATATATATATATATATATAAATTCTATAAATTATATATATATATATATATATATATATATATATAAGTATTTGCATATATGTATTTTTATACATATATGTATATAGATATTATATGTTTATATGCATGTATGTATATACGTGTTTGTATATATATATATATATATATATATATATATAAAACTGTGTTTATACGTATATATCTATATATACAATGCTCATTAAATGTATCCAGACTTTTTTCGTATGGGCACTTTTATTGATAGTATACACATTAAACTCTAGTCCCCTTCGAAGTAAACTCCTCCGGCTGCAATGCACTTGTTGTACCGTTCCAATAACTTCTTGAAGGCCCCATGGATGTCCTTTTGTGTGAGCGTGTCAATGACCTTCGTCACAGCCTCTTTCATCTCCTCAATTGTCTCATTACGACAGATTCTAAGTTTTTCCTTGAGGTTAGGTAATAAGCAAAAGTCACAGGGAGCGAGGCCTGATCTATAGGGAGGGTGAGGAACTGTCTTGATGCCCATCTTGGTCAAATAGTCTGTGACAAGGATGAAGTTGTGGACTGGTGCATTGTCCTGGGGGAAATGCCACTGACCCGATTTGAAGAGTGCTGGCCTCTTCCGACGGAATCTCTCCCTGAACTCCCTTAAAAGCTCAACATTGTATCCCTTGTTTACTGTCTGTCCAGTGGGAACCCAGTGCATATAGACCATGCCAGTGCTGTCAAAAAAAGGGATCATCAAAAGTTTGTGGGTGGATTTGCTCTGTCTGGCTTTCTTGGGTCTGGGAGAGCCAGTATGCTTCCACTTTCATCGCAGGTCGGTCACCAGAGCACCAAGAACTGCGGGATCTGAATCGATCAGCTCTGCCATCTCCCTGCTGTCATGACAACGTCTTTCTTTCTGATCTTCTCTGAGCACCCTTGGGACAAACCTCGCGCAAATCTTACGCATCTTCAGTTCCTCGCGAATAATTGTGTGTACAGTTCCCACACTGACATCAAACTGTGCACTTATTGTCTCTGTTGACACACGACGGTCCTTATCCATGAAATTCTTTATTTGGCCAATCATCTCTGATGTTCTAACTTCTTTACTCCTCCCACGCCTCTCATCATCCCTCACAGACTCCCTGCCTTCCTTGAATCTCTTATGCCACTCAAAAACTGATGCTCGGTTCATGCAAGATGGTCGAAAAGCAGTCTGAAGTATTCCATACGTTTCTGTGACATTTTTTCCAAGTTTAATACATAATTTTATTGTATATCGTTCTTCTAAAGTGTCCTCACGTCCAGTTTGCATTTTTGAAATTCACCAGCTGTGACAATCAGGTTTTAGTAGGGGGTATTCCAAATGCTGCTGTAGCTGTTTATTTGAACCTGAAATCATAAAGATTGGTTGGTTATCTCATAAGATGTATAGCAATAACATACTGAATTTTCAAGAGTCTACAACAATTTTAAATGCCTGTACAAAAAAGTCTGTAAACTTATCGTATGCACCTCGTATGTGCATGTCTGGATGTATATATATGTTTTTGCGTATGTATGTATGTATGTATGTATGTTTACATATATATATATATTTGTGTCTGTGTGTGTCTGTGTGTGTGTGTACGTGTGTGTGTGTACGTGTGTGTGTTTGTTTATGTATGTATGTATATTCGTCTATATGTATTTATATATATTTACATATGTGCGTTTACCTATATATTTTTGTGTATATATATATATATATATATATAGCATATAATTACTTTCTTTTGGAGAATCATTTTATCGAATCAATTAAATGGATCCTTTTTTTTTTTCAGTGCTTTTCAATAGTCACGACCGGAATCGATTTAATGTAAAATTTATAAACGAACGGGGTAATATCTAAACAAAAAAAATCAACCCTACCGATTCCCTCTAGACTTTCCAAAACAGACAAAGAATATAAAATTGTCTTTTTTTTCTGCATAAGCTTTGAGGAAATAGCATGATATATCTACCCATTTTAGAGGGTAGAAATGCACATATATACATGGATTACCTTTATTTTTTGCCGTAACTTCCTGGTCTACCCTGCATTGGAATGGCCTTTCTTGTTTGGATTTCATGTATTCGTCATATAGTTCCTTTTTAAACTTATTCGAATGAGATATGTATACTTAGTGCCATATAACTCTAAATTTTTTTTTTATTCTTAATAGTTACTTTTTACTCTAACTGAAGATTATTTTCGTTACCTACTTGAAACTATATATCTGTGCAATTTGCCAATGGTCTGGGAGACTTGGGTTCAATCTTAGGTCCTGTCATACCAAAGACTTTAAAAAGGGTACTTTATACCTCCTTGCTTAACACTCAGCAATATAAGGTACGTATCGAGGGTAAAATGGAGCAATCCAGAGAAAGAAGTATTGCCCTCCCCTACACATCGGTGTAGTAGCTATTGAAAAGGGGAGCCTTCTGTTCGCCCTCGACTAAGATCGCCAACTTACTATACTATTCAAGAAAAATAATCATTTGATGCCTTAGAGTTGTTAGTATTAGATAGGAATACTTGATACCAGATAACCAAGTGTAAGAAAAACTTCTTAAGAGACTATTTATGAACGTACAATGAAATCGTTTCCCCAACATCTAGCCATGAAGTAGCCTTCGATTATTTGACATGCCGTTAAATCAATCAATCTACTAGAGTATTCTTAAAAATCATACTTAATTCGTTTTTGTGGCAATTGAATTAGATATTATTATCATATTTAAGTATAAATGATTCAGGGGAATTACTCTTAGTATTTTACAATGAATCATCGCAAGAAATTATTATGATTAGAGTGAGCTTTAACACGGATATCATTCCATTTTTACTATTAAGTTACAAACTGGATTAGAAATTATTTTTTCTTTCAGTTAAAGCATCTTCAAATAATTGTGCTTATAAGGTCGCCTTTCAATAGAATTCTATTGGAGAATATTTGTCAATTCCTGATGATGGAGGCATTTTTTTAAAACTGATAGGAACTTTTTCACTGTTCCAAGCAATTTAAAGATATCTACTCACACGTTTTTATCTTTTATTTTAAATGTGTTTTAAGGGTCTCATATGAATTTCAAACGTGTCACAAGAAACACTGGGACTCATATGAAGCTTACAAAAACAGTGAAAGGGTTAATATTGATCGGACGCGAATTCCTGTTTCAAACAAATCATCCTTTGTAAAATTTCAGAAGAGATCTTTCATTCTACCCCACCCCACATAAACCCTGGCGTAAGAATTATATTTTTTTTTTAAATGACTACTTGCCATATAATTCGGCAAATTTACCAGAGGAAAAATGCATTCTTTAAAAAAAAATCTTAATTATGGAAAACCTCCTCTTTAGAACCCAGAATAGCGTTTGTTTTTGTTTTTCCAGTAATCAAACTTGAAGCATTGAAATTTCTTTTCTTTTTGTTTTCTTTGTTTCGTTTGATTCATATTTCCTTAAGCAGAAAACAAAAAATAACTGAGTGGGAGATAGAATTGGAGAAAAAAAAGAACTTGTTATCTCAAACTATAATTTGAAAATGATCTTAAAACCAGTTTACTTCAGTTTCTCTTTCTTCTCTTAAAAAAACGCTTGATTTCATCGTATTGGTTTTAGAAATCTAAAAATGAAATGTCTCATTCTCTATGTCATGAACTTTTTAAAAAAGCGTGGGGATGTGAAAAAACAAATTAAATGTTTCAAAAATTGTTTAATAAAATATTTCGATTACAAATATATAAACAATAAAAAAGTTAGGATCTTTTTAAAATTTGAATTCGGTTTTCTGTGAGTGGGAGTCTGAAAAAATACACAATGTGTTGGAATTTTTTTTTTTTTTTTTTTTGATTACGTTTTTGTTTTATCATACGAGTTGAGATAATTCTATATGCAAGAAAATTTTCTATAAGATGAGAGAAGGATATTTGAATAAGTTTCGTCCAGCACAATCTAAATGGAAGTGAGAGAAATCATGTTCCATCAATCTTTCAATTTGCAGGGTCTTTATTCGATATGTTTATTTATTTATTTATTTATTTTTGCTGGGAGGTTTACCTGGTTCGAACCCTAGTTTTGGCATTAGTGAGAAAACTGGACCTAAACTATCTCAACCTCCAAGCAGATCCATAACCTGAATTGGAACCTGGACTACCAGAAATGAAGATTTAAAATAAGTAACAAATTGAACTCTATCATTGAACATAAAATAAAATCCCTGCATATGTGTATATAAGTCATATTTCACAGATTCTACGCTTTGATCCAATATTTAACTAAATCACAGTGTTGAATTACCCATGGTCAGTTTAACATGGGGGTTCCAAACATGTGTATGTCTACAAGGACAAAAACCTCACAGTACCCCAATTGCTCTATTCCATGTATTGAGGAGATACTAAATCCCCAAAATGATGATTGTATAATTTTATTTTGCGTCCTGCTTAAGGTCGAAAAGATACCTCGTCTTCCCCAAAATGAGGTGATGTCTTCATTCTTTCAAAAAGCTCGGGAAACAGAGCTCTGATTCTAAACAGAACACACCAAAACTCTGTTACTAGGTAGTACCAAATTTATTCGTTAAAAAAATCCCCTCATTTTTACAGGCATTATTCTAGTATTCACATTGTTTCCATTGTCCCGTAAACTGGTTTTATTGTGAAGGCCCTACTTATGTAGCGTGTCTCAGACTGGAATAGCCTGACAAGGCCTATCCCTCTCTGAGTCTCCAACTGTTTTGTATTCAGAGTTTTCCTTATCCTAGATTCTTTCCCAAGATTTCTTTGCGAAATGCAAACAGCCTCGTTCAGAATTTAAATTCGATTAAAGAGCATAAACAATTATGACATTAAATAAAAACAATAACCAAATTCTCCGTGGTGTAATGGCTAAATGGCTGGACTGTGGGCTCAAAGTGAGTGAGTTCGAATTCCAGTCGTTCCATTACGTTCTCTTTTGTACAAATACACTTTGGAAAGATAAAAATTCTCTCCCCCACCACCCCTGCTATGAGTTAAATACCACGGCTACTGTTCTTCTCCAGGGATAGCTTTAGCATTAAATAACCGACGAAGTTTTATATGCCATTAAATAAACCAAACCCAACATAAATATTTGTAATAAATCGCAAGCCGAATTAATTTTCTTTTATGCATGAAAAGATTTACTTTTATATTCAACTTCTATTGGTTTAATTTGGTTTTATGGCATATTAAACATTATAGGTTATTTAATTCCAAATCCTTTTTTACGTATAAACAGTTTTATTTCAAACAATTCAGTTTAGCATAAGTACACAATTTTGTTCTATTTGACCCACAGATAGAAACCTTTCAGATACTACCACTACGGGGCTGAGAACGATCGCAGTAAAGGGGTATTCCACATTCCGTAAAGCTCCAGCTTTATTGGAACCTCTCCATCAGATTGTTTGATGTCATATCCAGGACACTTGTGGGGGAGAGTTTTACCCCTCTGCAAAGATACAGTCGGTGTATTCTACAGCCCAGTCGACTGGGCAATCAACTAGCATTTGTATTCGTGACTGAATGCAATTCACATTCATTTTTTACTAGTATTACTTTCATGTTATTACTCTTGCTTTTTATAGCAACTTCCAGGTGGTTATTCTACAACCTTTAAAGAAGAAGCATGAGTCGGAAATGAAGAATAAATAAAGAATTATCCTTTCTTTTTTTTCTTTTTTTCGATTTATGTTGCTTTTATAGCGGTCATAGAACAACGACCTAAAGTTGTTATTAAAAGCAGGAGAAATAAGATGGAAGAAATACTCGTCAAAAATTAATAATGACCATATTTCTATCAGATACCGTGCTCGTTTGATAGATAGATAGATAGATAGATAGATAGATAGATTTTATGTAATTAGCGGTACTTAGATACCCGTGGTGTAATCGTTATCGTCGTAGGAAATGGACACGGCGACACGAGTTCAAACCCTGGACCAGGCTAATTGCATTTCACATAGCATTAATACCCTTGGGAAAGGTATGAATCTAGTTGTTCTCCCTCCCGCTATCTGTAAATAGAAGGACAGACTGGGTTCTTCAGCCTTAGTGAGGCAACTAGTCTAGGAGAAGGAAAATTCTGAATTCAAACCTGTTAAACTTCGCTTAAAATTTGACTTTGTGTCATATCCTACCCGAGTGGAGGGGTTGGTAAATAGGGTAATTAGCGGTACTTACCTGTATTACATCAGGGTTTTAAGACCCACAACTGATGTTCATAAAGTCCCTTTTTTAAAATCTATCATTTATGTATCTCACTTTCAAAATCTAATATCACAAATATTTTCATAGCGAAAGAACCTCTGGATAAACAATATTTTCTCCCTTTTGGTTCTCTTTCAATTTTGCTTTGTGATCTAAAGGAAGAAGAAAATTTCACTGATGTGGCTTTTCTCTTTGAACTCGATAATTAGATTCTGGTATGAACTGTATGGTCTATTTGAAAAGTAACAGGGCGCCTCGGGTAGCGTAATGGTTAGCAAGCTTGACTAGCAAACCTGCAAGAGTGAGCTCAATTCTCCTTGGGTGTCCCATTCATTCAGCCTTGTGCCAGTTCTAAACAAAAAACTTAGTAAATTACTATTTAAAAGGTACTATTTACCAACCCCTCCGCTCGGGCAGGATATGACACAAGGTCAATTTTTAAGCGGAGTTTAACAGAGTTTTCCTTCTCCTAGACTAGTTGCCTCACCAAGGCTGAAGAACCTAGTCCGTCCTACTATTTACCCATAGCTGGAGGGAGAATAAGGGGGTTCATACCTTTCCCAAGGGTAAATGTAATAGCGCGACTGGAGTACGAACTCGCGTACTACGATTCCGCAGTTCATCGCTTTAACCATTACACCACGAGGACACCCCAAAAATTACTGTTTAAAAGGTAATGTTTTGTGTTTTATTCGTCAAGACTGGTTTCATTTTGATTATATATGATTAATTTGTGCGTCCAAATCACAGTAATTTTCACAGTTCTCAGTTCGGCAGTCTTTCCGGCCATGATTTGGCATTCTGTATTCATTCTCTAGAAATATGCAAGATCTGTATTTTCTATTCTAAATTTTATCTAGCTTCACTTTATATACACAACATCAGATTTTATAACGCAAGGCATTTTTCTTTTCATAAAAAATTGATTGTAACCCATTGATGTTGGTCAAATTTTTAAGATATTCTTTTTGTCATATGAACAATATATCGTGTTAGTTTCAGCTTATAATATCTATCCATATTTTCAAAAACTGTATCAAATTAATATCTATGATTTTACAATGTGGAATATTTGACATTCTGTAACCTTCAACAGTCTTTCATTAATTGATTTCGTTAATTTTTCAATTGTTTTGGCTTTAAGATTACTCACATTCGCTACTTTTGTAGTGTTCCGTGAGGTTGGTAATTACTGTCTAACACTAGTACTTCTATCTAATGTTATTAATTTGCTTCCACACAGTTAAGTGATTGCGAGTATCGAAAATATATCAGCCTACATCTTTGATAGGAGCCCGATTCTTTTTAGTAAGTTCAAAATCTGCTTAGGGTCTATTATTCTAAATAGTCCGTTCATGTTATCAACATTATAAAACCTTCTTCGAATTTAAGTTACTTTTGTGCATCCGATCAAGATATGTTTTATAGTGTACTGGTTTCCACGTGAGGAATCTCATCTTTTAGAATAAAGGAGTGAGTTAATCTAGTATGTCCAACGCGTAGCCGGACAAGAGTGGTTTCTTCTCTTCTGATATTATTAGAATCCAATTTCTTTTTTTTTATAATGGACTGTACTTGGAAGAGCTTGTGGGGATTTTTCTCCCATAATTGTTGCCATTTCTTTGTAATTATTAGCCTGATTTTCGGGTTGAGGTCAGTATAAGGTATTTTTTATTTTTTATCAGATATTGAGTTCAGCTTTAGCTAATGAATCTGCTTTATCGTTTTCCTGGATTCTTACACGGCTTGGGATCCAGCAGAATATCGTCTTTTTGCTATGGTTCATGGAGTTGGGTTTATTCAGAAACTTGACAATGAATGGTTTATCAAGTTTTGTGTTTTTAAGAGATTGTAGAACAGAGATGGAATCTGAATGAATGATGAATTTTCCCTTGTTGCTTGTTGAAACTAGTTTAAATGCCAAGTTTATTGCATAGATTTCGGCAGAAAATATGGAGGCATCTTTTGGGAGGCGTTTTTTCAATGTTTTCGAGGGGAGAACTGCTCCACATCCGGTTTCATAGTTGCTTTTGGAGCAATCCGTGAAAATGAGTAAATGATAGGGATATCTCTCTTGAAAGCTGTTTAGTTTCTCTTGGTAGATTAGGGGATGAGTTTTATTTATAGGGAGCTTGTTTAAATCAAGGATAACCTCTGGTTACTTTAGGAACCAGAGAGGAGAGCTTAGTTATATGGTATCATGAATGTTTGTAAGTAAAATGTCTATGTCTTCCAGTATGTGTTTCTTGCGAACACCGGGTGTATTTATGATCTTTTCTCTCAGCTCAAATAGGTTTTACTGTTTTGTATTGAAAGTACAGTCATAAGCCGGATTGGATGGTTGTGATTTCAGTTACTGTAGTACTGTAGACCTAATTTTGTGAATTTAAGTTTTAGGGGTGGTTCGTAGGCTTTAGAATAAAGGCTCTCCACTGAGGATGTTCTAAAAGCCCCTAAGCCGGGTTTCAATCCCTCATAGTTGACTGTAATGATTTGAGGCAGGATTTTCTGGTTGCTCCATATATGAAACAGCCATAGTCAATTTTTGAGCGGATTAAGGTTCTATATTATTTCAGCAAGGCATGATGGTCTGCACCCCAGTCTTTGTGGGTTATTACAAGAAGGAGTTTTAATGTTTTTCCACATTTCTTTTTTAAATATTGAATGTGTTGAATGAAAGTGAGCTTTTTATAAAAAAAAATAACGCCGAGGAATTTGCATTGTCAACGACTGGAATTTCTGATCCTTCCAGATTTACTGTAGGGTTGTTGTGCTTTTTTCTTGATTGACAAAAATGCACGCACTGAGTTTTTGTTTTTAAAATTTCAAAGCCGTTTATTATTGTCCATTTGTTTATTTTGTTTATGCCATATTGCAGTTAACGTTCTGCTGTACGTATATATTTTGATGTAGAGGTGAAACAGAAGTCATCAACGAGCAAATACTAATCAACTCCAAGATTCAGGCAATTGGTGATGCTACTGATTTTATGTTGAAGAGGGTTACTGATAGTATACTCCCTGGAGGGACTCTCTCTTCTTGATTTTGAATGTTTGATAGGGTTGAACCAATACGGACTCGGAATTTCCTGTCCAAAAGAAAAGCTTTTATAAAATTTGGAAGTCTGCCTTTCAATCCCATGTTGTGTAGGTCATTCATGATACCATACCTCCAAGTAGTATCACATGTCTTCTCTAAGTCAAAGGATATTGCTACGAGATATCGTTTTTGTATAATTGCCTCTCATATGGAGGTTTCTAATCTAACCACACCATACATTGTTGATCTTCGGCTCCTAAAACCGCATCGGCTGTTGGTAAAAAGTTACAGGATTCCATATTCCAAACTAGCCTTTTATTGACCATTTGTTCCATGGTTTTGTACAGATGGCTTGTTAAGGCTCTTGCGTGATAGTTTCATGCGTAAAGATTATTCTTTCCTGGTTTAGGTATTGAGATGATGGTAGCTAGTTTCCATGATTTTGGGAGTTTGCTATTTTTCCAAATGTCGTTTAATGCACTCAATAGGTATTCCAAGGATTTAGGGGGGGGGGGTTCTGAAAAATTCTTAATGAATTTGGTCTGGGCTGACTGCAGTGTTGTGGGACTTTTGGATGGTTTTTTTTTAGCTCTGATAAACAAAAGAATCCGTTGTAGCTTTCGGTGTTATCCGATTTAAAATTGAGCTTTTGTTTATTAAACTCCGCTTAAAAATTGACCTTGAGTAATATCCTGCCCGAGCGTAGGGTTTGGGTAAATAGGATTAGCGCTTAGTGAAACGCAAACAGCATCGTCCGAGATTTTAACTCGGGTTGCCGATTCCATTCTCAACGACCGTTACGCTAAGAACGACTTTAATGGTTCATCCAATTTATCGCTATATTCATCACTAAAAAATCCTTTTCTGTATTCTCATCCCAGTCGGCTGGGGCTGTAGAATACACCGACTGCATCTCTGTAGAGGTGTAAGACTTCCCCAGCGAGTTTCCTGGATATGATATCAAACAATCTGATGGTTAGATATTTGAGGAACATGGAATAACTCTTCATTACAATTGTTCCCAGGTCCCCTCAGAGCACGTGATAGGGTCCTATATATGGGTCAAATAGAACTGTTTGGCGTTTAAACTGAAAGCAAACAAATGACGTATACTGAATTGAATTGTTACAAATAGGACTGTTTGATCATTTATTTGTGTGTAAACAAATGACTAGTATTTAACTGAATGGTTAGTGATATGTCACAATACTTGGAACCATTAATCTTTCTTATTACACTTTTAATTTTTTGCTTTAACTTGATGTTGGCCAAACCTACGCAGTGCTAATTTCGGTGCAGGTTTGCATTTTAGTCATGGTGCACAAGTCCAGAAAATGGTGTCACAAGGAAAAAGTAAAGACAAACACAAGATTTCGAAGGACCCGATTTCCTCATAGAGGGGGTTGGTATGACACCCCGAGACCTTTCTCTAGCTTTGAGCTCTATTCGGCCATGGTGAACAGGAGCACTCCCGGGCGTTGTCAATCTATCAACGCTGTCAGCTTGCGTGCCACTCCAACAATAGCTAAAACCATAAATTCTCTGTCAGGTACTCCACATAACTGGCTCTATCAAAGCTAATCTCACCGGCCACTATTACGGGTCTCGTCTTGTCTTGTCTGCTTGAGTTCAGTTCTCGTAAATACATATAGCACACTCGCCTCCCCTACCTCTCATATGCGTACAGACCAACCCAGCGCTGGTACTTAAATTGCTCAGCCTTTGAAATACTAGATTCTAGCCAACGCCGACGGCCATGTCCAACAAGAAAATAAAAAAGAATCCTGAACTTTTAACCGGGACCGATTCTCTCGATATCACTATTCACATGCTTATACACGTATAGAGGCATACCTACTCGTATAATGACTGCCATTTTGTTACAGAAGGTCTTCCCGATTCGCTAAGAGCATCCTTATGAGCGTAATTGGCTCCTCAGGCTAAGTACTTGCCAGTCCTGTTGCATATTTGGCAAATGAGTGAGCTGTCTTTTCCATTGACATTCTTTTCGTGTACCTTTATATGACTCCTCAAATCTACTATAGACCCACATACTTTGTCACAGAATTGACACGAGTTCTCCGTAGGTTGCTGCTGAAAGACTTTTGTAAAACAAGTTTTTGAGAGTTTGCTACCATGAAATCTCATATGACAAGCTTGTCCGGCTTTTGGACAAACAGACCTACTATAGATATAATAAACATCTTCAGTCTGTGAAATGTCAGGGACCGAAGTCAGTTCCTGCTTCCGAAGTGCTTGTTTCGAGATGAAGTGTTCAGGTCTTCGTGCTTCAAATTCTTTACAGCTTTCACGAATTATTTTCTTCCATATTGATCGGTTTACCGTCATTTACTCTTGCACTAACCGCCAACACACATATATACACATCTATATCATCTGGCCTACCCTTATATGGATATATATAAATATATATAACTACACTTTTGGCCAACTCGCCACTATACACATAAGCACACACACACACACACACACATATATATATATATATATAGCTATATGATCCTGCTTGTCACTAGATACCGCATTCCCCAAATCTCCAGAATTACTGGAACCTCACCATCAGATTGTCTCGCGTCATATCCAGAATACTTGTTGGGGGAGTCTTTCTCCTCTGCAGAGGTGCAATCGGTGTATTCTACAGTCCTAACCGACTAAGCAAAACAGAACTGTTTATTTGTAAAAAATGGATTTGGCATTAAATAACCTACAAAGTTTGATATGCCATAAAACACAAACAAACAAATAAAATGGTGAACAATAACACGCATGAATTAAAAGCAGCAAAATCAACTGATATACACAACCACATATGAGACACTTTGATAAAATGTGTTTAATATTGGTATCGTTTGTGTGTGTGTGTGTGTGTGTGGCCAGCAGCTTATTCCCCTGTAGAGGAAGCACAACCAAAAGAGACAAGGATTTATGACCTTTTTTTAATTTTTTTTATATCTCTTGGCTGTTGCTGCTATCACGAATATATTGAGATACGACTCTTTTGTCTTTGTCCATTATTTCAATCGCACTATAACAAATAAATGAATCCTGTCTTATTTGTCTAAATAAAAGGATTACAATAGGAACTGGAGAACTTGGAAGTTGGCGGATGGGTGGAGACCATCCAAACGACACCAGTATTGAGAACGGCCAGAATACTGAGAAGAGTCCTGGAGACTTGAGGAGACATGCTGTTACTCAGACTCCAGTGAAAAACCATCGGCTAACGCTGATGTGAAAAGCTCTAATGAGTGAACAACAACAACAATAATAATAATAATGATAATAATAATAATAATAATAATAATAATAATAATAATGTGTTATAGTAATTAATCCTGTCTTGATTCAAGAGTCCATTCTGGAGGTAAGCAGACAAATGAAACTTTCCTTATTGCTTATTTCAACTTTTTGAAAAGCGCGGTAAAATCATCTTGGAAACAATCAGAGCGCACAGATCACTTTAATCACAAATAGAAGAGCTGATACATATGTAGATATTCTCATCATTCTTTTCCGTTTAGTAAAGGGAAATTTAATTTAATCTTGGAAAGTTCCGGAGAAATAGATAAAATTGAGACAGGAAAACGATGATAAGGTCGATTGAAAATCTTGAGAGGAAAAGGTTTTATCAAATATGTTTTATAACTTATCAAAAAAAAAACTTTTATGTCTTAGAACGTTTAAAATGTTTTGAGTGTTGGATGCCCAAGAAACTTTTATGAGTTAGAACCTGTGACGTCATTAAGTATGACGGGTGCCCAAGAAACATTTATGGCATAGAAACTGTAAAGTCGTTGAGGATGTCAAGTGCCCAAAAAATATTAGGGGCTTAGAACTTCTGAAGTCATTGAAGAAGTCGGATGCCCAAGAAAACATTTATGGCTTAAAATCTACGAAGTCTTTGAAGATGTAGGATGCCCAAGAAACATTTATGGCTTAAAATCTACGAAGTCATTGAGACGTTAGATGCCCAAGAAACATTTATGGCTTAAAATCTACGAAGTCATTGAGACGTTGGATGCCCAAGAAACATTTATGGCTTAAAATCTACGAAGTCATTGAGACGTTGGATGCCCAAGAAACATTTATGGCTTAAAATCTACGAAGTCGTTGCGGATGTAGGATGCCCAAGAAAACATTTATGGCTTAAAATCTACGAAGTCATTGAGACGTTGGATGCCAAAAGAAACATTTATGGCTTAAAATCTACGAAGTCATTGAGACGTTGAATGCCCAAGAAACATTTATGGCTTAAAATCTACGAAGTCATTGAGACGTTGGATGCCAAAAGAAACATTTATGGCTTAAAATCTACGAAGTCGTTGGGGATGTAGGATGCCCAAGAAACATTTACGGCTTAAAGTCTACGAAGTCATTGAGACGTTGGATGCCAAAAGAAACATTTATGGCTTAAAATCTACGAAGTCATTGAGACGTTGAATGCCCAAGAAACATTTATGGCTTAAAATCTACGAAATCATTGAGACGTTGGATGCCAAAAGAAACATTTATGGCTTAAAATCTACGAAGTCGTTGGGGATGTAGGATGCCCAAGAAACATTTATGGCTTAAAATCTACGAAGTCATTGAGACGTTGGATGCCCAAGAAACATTTATGGCTTAAAATCTACGAAGTCATTGAGACGTTGGATGCCCAAGAAACATTTATGGCTTAAAATCTACGAAGTCATTGAGACGTTGGATGCCAAAAGAAATTTAATTATAACGTTTTTTTTCATTTTCTTAATTTTTTTATTTTTTATTTTTTTTACTTTTTTAAAAAATTTCATTTGTTTATCATAAAACTAGTTGCAAGATGTACGGTTGTCATTCAATAAATAAGGTGAATTTTGCCGTAGTAATAAGATGTACTGTTTACGGTTGCACCTTTTTTGAGGAATCCGATAATGATGAATCCTTTCATGTTTCTGTGGACTGTCAGCATGACCTTTTTTACTGACTGCTGCACCAAGAATGTTTTCTTTACTAGAGAGTCAGTGTGGTTCCACTCCATTGACTGTCTTTTTCCTAGTCATATTCGTTTAGGCAAACTCATGTTTAGCTGATTTGAAACCATTATTTTAGGGGCTTTTAGGGGCTAAAACATGCTTCTTAGAATACATCACACTTTCTTCTGCAAATTTCACATGGTTTGCACTTCTCTGCGATCAAAAATTTAATGTCAGACCTCAGTTCAAGCCTGCAGCACTCGGTTTAATTTTTCGCCATTTTGAATAGTCTCAAAACAAATATTTCAATGAGATTAAAATCATCTTTGTTACAAACTAATTCGAAACGACACCGATTTTACATTTATGGGGGGAAATTTCTGAAAAATACATTTTGTTTTGTTTTTGTTTTTGTTTTTTGTTTTTTTAATTCCTCTTATTTATTTTTTTTAAATAACGCTTGTATATGCCCACAGGACTTATCACTACATAGAAATTTCTCGGGAGTATAAAAAATGCAAGGGAGGTAACAACCTAAGTATGAAAACGGGATTGTGTCCCTTTTATTATACCATAATGTTTACAATAAGTCAATTGCAAAAATATTTTTCACATCCAAAGATTAAGAGGGTTGAAGAAAGTTTACTCTCGATCATCAGATTTAGCATCAAATATATTTATAAAGAAAATTTTTATAAATAAACGGTTTTGCTAACTTATTCGACAAATATAACCTGTGACGTCACTGATTTCAATAAAATTAACAAATGAATTTTCCAAAGTTCAAAATGAATCAAATTTTAAGACTATGATAACTACTAAATACTTATTGTAATCGTAGCAGAGTATACCCGATATATATATATATATATATATATATATATATATATATATATATATATATATATATATATATAAAGCATATTTTAGACGAAAATCATTAGGAACGGTCTAAAAATGACTTTGTCACCACAAGCTTGAGTGAAAAAGTAAGTCCATAGAGTGGAAACACAGTGACTCTCCGGTAAATAATAGGTTCAGGGTATATCAGTCCATAAAGAAGGTCATGGGGATAGTGTTCTTTGATATAAAAGGACCCATTACTAATGATTTCCATGAAAAAAGTGCAACTGTAAACTGTGCTTCCCATTGCCACATCCTGAGGGAAAATTCACTTTATTTATTGAATGACCCTGATAGATAGATAGATAGATAGATAGATAGATAGATAGATAGATGTTGGACATAAACCTGAGATACATTTTAAGGGAGTCATCAAAAACAACTTTAGAGTGCTCAGTACAGATCTTGAAAATTGGGAGCAGAGGACGGATAATTGATCAATTCAAAAAAAAAGAAAGTGATCTATAATGCTTGTAAAACATTTGAAGAGAGGAAACTCAAGCATTCCATCTTGAAAGATCTTCGGAAACATGACCCGAACTTAATTTCGGACATTTTTCTGCTTGGACATATTCATAACATCTGTAACAGGGTCTGTTTGTCAAAAGCCGAACTTTCTAGTCAATGAAATCTCATGACAACAAATAATTGCAAGCTGATTTTACAGAGGTCCTACCTCAGTAACCTAAAGGGAATTCGTGTCAATTCTTTGACAAAGTGTGTGGATCTACAGCAGATCTAAGAAATCATATGAGAGACCATGGATTTAATATTAATGCCGAAGATAATTCTTTGCTTGTTACATATGCGACAGGTTTGCAAGGATGAATTTAGCCTGAGGTGGCATATACGTTCTAAAGGATGCTTTTTGCGGGTCTGAGGAGATGGCCTTCTTCAAAGAAGTTGTAGTCACTATATATATATATTATTTCAAGAAAATAATATTCGGTCACATTAGGATGCTAAATTTATTTCTACCCTGTTAAGAGCATTGATATGAATCAAAAACTCCAAAAGAATTTAACAGGACTTCATCAGATCAATAAGAAAATAAAATAAAATACAACCAGACAGGAGAGATAGACAAAGGAAGAAAGGAGAGGGAGAAAGGAAAGCCATTTCAGCTATGTATAGCTTTTTCCTACGTAAAGATAGTTCCGGTTACTTCCCGTTTCAGATTAAGACAACGACAAAAACAATTTTAAAAAAACAATTTAACAATTATAGTAATACATATCCAAATTTCAACCATTTCTAATAAAATTATTAATTTTAATTTTAGTATACCTTTTTTTTTCTTTGAAAGGTACCAAAACTATATATATATATATATATATATATAGTTTTGCTATTTCAGTTAATATAGTGAAAAAAGTCACAATCATCAGACAGAAGAAGAAGGATCATTAAAATGGTATAAAGATGTGCGAAACCGGAAGTGTAAAAAAATAGAACGAACGATGAAAGGGAGAGGCTGAGGATAAACTCGTTGGGTCAAAAGAATGAATTAACCTTAATTTTTAAAAAAATAGGAGTTGATAGAAGCAGGCAATGAAATAGGCGTGGATTGAAGCGGGCAATGAAAACTCTGATCGGAGAGAAGGGAAACGCACGTTATAATGTGTTTGCACCTATAAGTTCAAATGCTCACATATGTATATACATGACTGCAAATTAAAAAAAAAAACATTTTGAGTAAGCAACACTGAATAAATTGACCTCAAAGTAAAATATTGGCCTTAATCGGGCGTAATATTCATAAACAAAAAATTGGATTTGTGTCTATATTGGGCCAGCAATTGATTGGGT
>CAUZXS010000891.1:0-60640 GCA_963585895.1 Sepioteuthis lessoniana | reverse complement strand
TCATTTTTCTCGGCGAGAAGCAGAAGCAGAAGGAAGAGAAACGAAGGGAGAAGCACAGAGAGAGTGGACAGGAGAGAGAGAGAAAGAGAGGAGGAAAGTGGAGGAGGAACGCAAAGAGGGGTGTCCTAGTGGTGTTATAAGCGCTTTAGACTGAAATCTAAAGGTCGCTGGTTCAATCCCGAGTCCAACACACAGGGGGATTATCCACCCCAAAAACTACAGTATGGTAAGTGTCTGCCATTTCATTTTCTTTTTTAATATTTAGTCCTGTTATATTAGTTCTAAACAAAAAAAATCATGATGGAAGAAGAAAAGAAAAAGAAAATAATAGTGCTCATAGAATTATGATTCAGTTAAAATAAAGATATCATTATTTTATTAAGTAATTAATAATCTTTTAATTTCTTTTTAAATGTTGATATGATTTTCTTTTCAGATTTTAATTACAAGATTATTCATTTATATCAATACCTAAATTGCTTTATTCTATGTTAAAACATTTTAAACTAATTGCATTAACAAGAATGTCAGTACAATATGCCATTTTATAGTGATATGATATCACAAAAATCAGATCATTATAATATATAGATTACATATCAAAATATACTTCAGAAAATGAGAAGTTAATTAATGAGAGCCAATAATCCTAATAGACTAAAGTAGATTTTTTATCTCAGTTTATAAAATTAAGTCAGGAAAATGGTGCCAACATGAAATTACAAGGTAGTGTAGAATAACTTTTAAACTTGTCACTGCTTTATGGTACAGACTTCAAGTGATCTCAGCTGAGTTCTTTGGATTGGCATAAGGCCTGAATAAATGGAGTGTAATATATATCTTCAAGAAGATGTTTATTGTTTAATCAGCTAAATTCCTGAAATATATTTTGTAAATATTTTAAAATCTTTGTTTAAGATTTTCTATATTGATACAGAATAACAAAATTTATTTTACTTTAATTTTTACATAAAATGATAGAGCAGAATAAATTGTTATTCTGTCTTGTAATCATCTGTAGATATTTTTTAAATAATATTTTGAAAAATGTAAAATACTGAGTTCTATATGTAAAGCTTAAAAAGTGTATAGAAGAACAAAAAGAAATCATTATGCATTGCATGGCAAAACATGTTGCATAAAGTAATTTCTAATCGTTTAGATTTATTTTTTCTAGTTGAGTTAACTTCTTTTATTAAGACAAAATATTTAGTAATGATAAAAGTAACACTGAATGAAAAATAGCATTATAAAAGTCATTGCCCAATAGGAACAAATTTCTTTAATCAGTAATTATCACAAGTGACGATGTAAAAGTTAGATATTTGAACATGCTTTGAATATTATGTTTCATCAAATTTAATTCATATGTATTCTTGCAAGTTTATGCAGTTAGGGCAAACATTCTTTTTAAATGAAGCAGGTTCTTTAATTAGTAGTCATTCTTAATATATTGTAACACTATCTTAGCGTTACAAGTTGACTGGTGATATTAAATTAAATATTTAGGACTAATTGGATAATTTGTTGAATATTAGATATAGTCTTTTGGTAAGGTAGTGTAGAAAAATATAATAATAATGTACTCACACCTGGCAAAACTGTGTGTGAAAGTGGGTCAAGGGTTGTTTACTGAAGGGATGAAACAGCCGATCTAGGCTTTGATCTGGGTTTTGATTGACGGGTTAGGAAAAAAACTTATTTCATATTCTAATGTCAGCCGAGTGCAAATCTACGGAAAATTACGGCTAAACGTCTGACACAAGACCATTAAAACAATATTAGAATATTATCAGGTGGCTCACCAATCAAAGAAAAGGGAGGTGGGGCTTTTCTCTCCTGCCCAAGACGTGAAATGCTGGGCCATAGTTTTGATTGGTTTTCCGGTTAAACACGGGCCTCGGGTTGAGGTTTCTCTACTCCCGATGAGTGCACTTTGGGGCCATTGGGCCAGCGTTTCTATTGGCTGGCCAATCAGAGCCATGTATTCATGGGTATGGCCCCCCATAAAAGAAGATTCCGGAAAGGGAATAGACAGATTAAAAGCTGGTTCCGCAGACGGAAGACTTGAAGCCCTTGCCACCCTCTTCGCCACCACTTCCACTTTACCCATAGTCCTCAACTTGACCGTCCCTAGCAACATTATTTTGCTGAAAACGGACTCGAGGCTAACTGTTATCGCCAGTCAACTTATCTCCGAACTAAAAGCCCTTGTTGTTGTTGTTGTTGTTGTACATAATTTTTTTATCATTGTACAATGAATAAATGTTATTTACAACTTTTAACAAGCGTTCCTGACGTATTGAAGTAGTCGACCAGCTGACAGCACCGGTAAAGTTTGCTGTCTTCCGACCCAGCCAGAACCAAGAGAAGTCCGAATCAGCTTTTTCCCAACTTTCCCGTGGGTCGAACAACGCAACGTGAACACGGAAATCTGGACAAGCAGATCCACCTGAAACTTCGACCTATAAGTGGCTCGCAGCGTGACAGGGTAAAAAAACAGTATATATATTAGGTATTTAAACAATGAGTATCTCCCTAATGTCAAGCTAAACAATATATTGTATATACTTGTGTAGCATCAATCTTTGATTTATGATCATAAAAATCATTATATTCTGAGTATAATTACCTCAATTCAAATAAAAACCTTAAATTTTACTATTTGTATATATGCCATTTTGATCACATGACTGATAGATTTTGTGTAAGAAGGTTTAAGCAGGGATACCATAGTGTAACAGACTAGGAGTATGTATCAACCCTTCCACCACCGAGTCAATTTTTTAACTGAGTACAAGTAGTTTGAATTCAGAGTTTTTCTTTCTCCTAAACCAGTTGCAGAACAAACTAGAGGTAGAACAAACTTGCTACAACTTGTACTCAAGTGGTATAACTTTTAAAGAAAAAACTAGCTATATTGTTAAATAGTTACTTAGCTGATACAATATGAGTAAATCTAAACTTCTATCTAGGGTCCATATTTATATTTCAATAAGAATTTGTGGAGAAGTGAGGAATATGTTTGAGGAAACAAAATAAAAATATTATGGGGAGAATCAAAAGGTTTGGTAGAGGAGAAAAAAATCAAAGTTCGGTCAATTATATACACCTTTGTTTTTTTACGAATAGATTATGAAAGATGCCATTTAAGTCTTGTATGAAATTTCGCAAGATGGCCCACCTGCTTGCGATTCCAGCAGTTCAGTCTCCTGTCCTCTATCACAACCATCATTTGCTGATCCTGGGAATGGATAGCGTCCAGTATGGCTTGGAAACCTTTCCTATTCAAGCAGATCTGGAAGGCATAGTCACCGTGCTGTCCAGGCAACGGATTGGAGAGCTATGTCTTCCTCAATGTGGCTGTATATGCTAAGGAAAGAGGTCAAGATGTGGCCTGAAAGGTCCACTAGGACATTGCAAACTGCGACCTGGATCCTCCTGGAGTCCATATATTCCAGTTAGAGCCGGAATAATTTAGACGTGATACTGCTCCAGGCCAGTTTTACTGCTGCTCCTCCGTTGGCAGCAGAACATCCCATGTGGCAAAACTGAAGCGGCAGAAGTACCGACATAGCAACATGTAGGAGCTCTTCAAATTTGTCAAGCCCACCAGCCTCTTTTAAAGGTCTGAAATGACCAGTGACAGGGTCCGGGGCTCCAGTGCCTTGGAGATTTCAGGGATGGACAAGATGATGTTGCTCTGAAAGTATTGAGAATACTTGTCCACCCTATCCTTCTCATAGTCCTCCGAATTCTTCTCTAGGATTTTCCATAAGGTTGGCATTGCTGGGAACCTTATGATGTTTTCTATTGACTTTTGTCCAAGTGGTATAGGACTAGATGTGGGAACAGTTTCGCTCGATTTTTGTGACAGTGGGACTGGAAGAAATGCCAATCGGTCCCAGGTACTGTTTGGAGAGGCACTCCTGTCTTTATTAGGACGTTGGTCTCTCCCATTCTTCCGGCTTGGCAGGGAAGGCTTCCACAGTGACCAGGAATGTTGGCTTGGCTACTGTTTCAGATCTGGTGACAGTTGAGGTTTCTAGTTTCTTAAGCTTTGGGGAAGCCTTAAAAAGGTCTTGGGAACCCTCCATGGGCACAACCTGGAGGTGGATAATTTAAATGAGACAGGCTATTTAAAATGGAGATTGGTGATGAGAAGTGGAGCCAGAAAAAACCTGTGCGGTTGCTGTGAAGTTATTTATTTCTTTTGGAAATAAATAAACACTCGTGCCAGACTTGAAAGGCAATGGGTTCTGACCAGAAAACAGCTGGCGGACGAATAAGCAGAAAATAATTCAAAGAGTTCAATAAGTGTCCAGTTGGCACACAAAAAAAGTCAGGCGGTAACTCAATACAGAACCCTTTACTTCCAAAAATGTAGAAAATAAAATTTCTGGGGAGCATAAAGCCCCAATGGTTTTTGTGTGAGAGGAGAAGGGGATGGTCATTCTTGAAATTATGGCTCCTCGGGGGTCTAAACGAGCCACATTCACTAACCGAAGCACATGATATAATAATAGTACCCATACCTCAACAAGCACGCGACATTCACAAAAATACCACATTCGCTCTGTGAAGATCTACCCAAATAGAATGGAATGCTTTATTTACAATGGAGATGTCAATGAAGAGGATGGGATTATCTTTTGGAGTGAAAGAACTCCAAAAGATAATGGGAAAAACAGGGAAAAAGCCCTCATTTGTTTGCCTTCCCCACCCCACCCCTGTCTAGATGTGGAGAGCCGACTGTTTTCCGGTATCTGAAAGGGACCGGAAACAAGCCAGACTGTCACTGCATGGGTGAAGGATCTAAACTAATCGGACAAAAAAGATGCAGGGAATGGCGAGGTGAAGAATAGGTAACATAGATCTTCCCCGCCACCTATTCTTTGTCTCATTCCAACCTCACTCCAGCCTCACTTTTTCTGAAGATCTTGGACTCTCATCTTAAAAAAGTGAGGATGGAGTGAGGTTGGATGAAAAAAAATAATGGGGTCGAGGAAGATCTAGGAGACTAAGAACAAGATGGCAGGACCAATGACAAACTTCGTACAGTTAACTAGGGAAGGAAGAAGAACATAATTACTACTTACCAGGGATGAGGACCCGAAGGAACCAGGCCGTTTTCGCCATGCGCAGTAAACTCCAACGTTGCTTCCTTTCGTTCGAGCAGGCTCGCTGCACCCACCCAAATTTTGTCGGATATTATGTGGCCCAAGCGTTTGCTAACGAATTTGCTTTTGACTCTAAGCTGGTGCCTGAGGAAAAGATTCAGATCACGTCCAGAACACCATTCTAGCCACAGCTAGGATCACAAGAAACACCACATGTTTCTCACCTTTATACGAGGATCAACATTGTCCATGACGTAACCAACGTCAAGCAGTACTAACTGCTTGGGATTGATGCTGGCCGAAAGCAGTCGGGCATCTCTGCTTGATCTGCTTTGATAGCCCAGCCGGAAAGGGGCAACATCTTCTGTGCGAGCTGCCAGGTGAGAACTCGGAGTTGTTCAAGAAGCTCGAACCTGGCGCCCAATTCAAATGGTAGTGAATCTCCTCCGGCGACCTACCGAGCCTCTCTTCGAGAGGATCCGAAGCAGATCCCTACTAATTTCCTGTACAGTTCTTCGAGATAAAGAAAGGTCACTGAACCCAGGAGGGTTACGAAGGGCCTTACAGCACTCGATGTGATATAGTGCTTCAACCTTTGGCCTACAACGGCCTGCAGTTGGACTTAAGGCGGGGAAAGGCCCTCTTCACCTTCCGTCGATATACCACATCAGTCGTCAAGGATCGACTCAGGAAAGCCAACCTTTCGGCGAGCCAATGGCTCTCCGGATCGGGCATTCCTAAGCCTTCATTATGCGGACGTTGACAGCAGACCTGTCTATGGACCATCGGCTTTCTACCAACCTACAGCAACTTAGAAAGGGGTTGTTACATCGCCGACTGGTGGCTTCAAGAAACCGTGCTTCACCCTTTAGTCTGCCAGAGCCTGTGGCTTCGAAGTTGGACTTCAGACGAGGGAAGGCTTCCTTCATCTTCCGTCCCTATACCTCTTCCCTAAAAGATCGCCCCAGGAAAGCTAGTCTTTTAGCGAGCCAATGGTTCTCCAGATCGGGCATTCCCGAGCCCCCATTGCGAGGACGTTGACAGCAGACCGGTCAACGTACCATCGGCTTTCGGCTTCCCCAAAGTAATTCGGAAAAGGATCGTTGTAGCACCTGCCAATGACCCTTAGGAAGGGGAAGTGCAAAGGATCAAGGGAAATATGTACACGATACACACCTTTACCCTGTCATTTAAGGATAAACGTGTTCGATCAGGTACCCACCTGCGCTTCTACCTCAGCCTACACTTGCGACCAACTTCGCTCCAGTTGGAGGCCGGGCCCGAAACACACCTCGAGGATGCAGACGGGTCTGTCACTCCAGCAAAAGAGCCAGGGAGGGGAATCCCACCCCTCCACGTGCCCAACCGCAAACCTTTGCTCTTATCAAAATTGATCTTGGCTCCTGCTATCCCTTCGTACCTCAAGACCATCTTCTTTACAGTTTTTATGTCCAGACGGCAGGACACAAAGACTGTAATATCATCGGCGCCTGCAGAGACCCTTATCCTAAGACAGCTGGCAAAGGGTACTCCACGTAGAGCCGGATTTTCCCCTTCGTCCAACTGCCTACGGAGCAGGGGCTCCAAAGCTAGAACATAGAGAAGAGGGGACAAGAGGCAACTCTGTCGGATTGACCGTTCGATCGCAAAAGCCTCTGAACGCTTCCTGTTCACCTGCACCACTGCCTAGGTGTTGTGGTAATTCATGCTAATCCACTTGTTGAACTCCGGTTCGAATCCGGCGATCTTCAAAACCGTCGCCAAAACCCTATCGAAGTCCATGAATTGACCCAAACTGATGAGTCTTGCTTCAGAGTCGTCATCTAACCCCTCTAGGACCTCGTGCACCAAAGGCAAATTGTTTTGGATTGATTTACCCTTCACTGAGTAGGTCGGCTCAAGTCCGATCAGATTGCTGATGACAATCTGCAAACGTTTTGCTACGACCGAGACAAAATCTTTAACTCTGTGTTTAGCAGAGTTGTGGAGCTGTACTCGTTTAATTTCTCCCCAAACATGCCTGCCACCTTTTTTCAGTAATGTGATCTCACCCCAGGTGATGCAACCAGGGATGGCTCCCAGAGCAAACCAATAGTATAACATATCCATCAGAGCCGTCAATCAAGAGATGCACCTGTGTAAATAAGCGGAAGAACAGCGGGAGCAGGTGGACGTTAGACAATAATATAACCAGGTGCCCGGGGCGGTCGGAGTTAGTTAGGGACAAGATGCCGAAGTGAGAGCCAGCGGCAGACAGAGAGCTTTGGGCCCTCAGTGACCTGCGGTTTAGCAACCCTAGCCAAGATGAGGAAGAAGTGCTGCTATGGTCAGAAGAACTTTGGGTCAATATAGCAGTCTGTCCCTGTCTCCAACTCATCTCTCACACACAACCAACATCACCCTTTCAAGAATAAAGTGTGAGAGATTATATTCTTATAAAGAAGTGTGTTCGTTCGTTCATTGAAGTTCGTATATTATCGGGTGATTGTTTCCGCTTATATTTATAGTTGTATCCTATTTACCAACCCCTCCGCTCGGGCAGGATATGACACAAGGTCAATTTTTAAGCGGAGTTTAACAGGTTTGAATTCAGAGTTTTCCTTCTCCTAGACTAGTTGCCTAACCAAGGCTGAAGAACCTAGTCTGTCCTACTATTTACCCATAGCTGGAGGGAGAATAATTGGATTCATACCTTTCCCAAGGGTACTAGTGCTATGTGAAATGCAATGAGTTTCGTCCAGGATTTGAACTCGTGTCGCCGTGTTCATTTCCTACGACGATAACAATTACACCACGGGCACCTTATATTTATAGTTGTATATGTATTACGGTATATAACAGGCACAAATATGTGCGACATCCTCAAGTTAACTTCGCAGGGCAAACCATGCAGTTCTGGCGATTTGTTGAGACTAACCAGCTTCAACGCGTCACGGACTTAGCCTTCAATAACCAAACCCTTGCAGCTAGCTGCTTTCGCCTCCCGAAGGCGGGGAAAGTCGGCTAAATAGCTGCGAAACTCTTGAACCAGGAGGTCAGGACAGCGAGCAAAGCTATCACGGAAATGATACGACTCGGCCATAGTACGTTCCCATCAGGGAACTTAACGAACTAACTATACCGTTGGGGTAAAATTCTTCCTCGCGCGCGAATACGTTACATTCCTCGGCTTATTTGGAAACTCTAGCCTTGATCTAACTTGTAGCGCTCGCTAACCTCGCGCTTAAGGTCCCTCTTGACTAATTCTACAACTAGGAAATCTCCTACCTCCACCGCCTGGAAAAAACATTTTGTCCAAAGATTTCGCCTTCTTGATCCTCTCTAGGTTGAGCTGTCATATTTGATGGCGAAGTGCCAAATACACACCACTTATTCCTGGTAGCCGCCCCCATTGGCACCCGCTGAATTAGATTATCCAGCCAGAACAGGAATTCCCATATCTCCTGTACGGAGGTATTGAACTTCCAGTATCCTGCCTGACTAGGCCTATTGGAAAACCGTAAACTGATTCTAACGAATCTACGATCAGTCTGCCCTACCCAGTGGAACATGAAACGTGTAACGAATTCAGTGTCAGCTCTTCTAATACTCTGTCAAGATAAGATCTAGCACGGACAGAAGACGAACCATCTATCCACGTCCACATCTACATCTGGAGATGGGTGATCCAGACGAAACCAAATCGTGCTCGGCCATCAAGTTGATCAAGCTGCTTTCATGCCTTCCCGACCCTCTAGTACCCCGCCCAATCCTATCTTAGGGTCAGGGATCGCATTCCAAATACCCACTTAAATTAGCCATTTCGAATCGTCAAGGAACGGCGCCAACTGTCGGGAGAAGGAGCATCTTTCACCAATTATATTGGTCCCGTAAACCACGGCCACCCGGAACTCGAAGCTTTTAACTGCAACATCGGCTCCCGTCATCAGCAAAGATAAGATTAACAATCGCATTAAGGCTGCGTCTGATTTGCAGAGAGATTCTAGCGCTGCAACGGCTGCCGAATGCTTAAAAGACGTCCCCCAGCACGTGACAATGAAGTGAGTCTCCTGTACTGCGGTAACATCCATACAGAGGTTTGAGAGTTCACCAAACAAGTGCACACACATGCTTGGATCCCTAAGTCCCCTTACATTCAAACTGGCAAAGTCATTCTGACCCACTTACCTATTCAGTGTCGACGACGGTCTCAAAGTCATTGGGGATGAGGATACTGATGGCGTGTCGCAGAGAGCCAGTGCCGAGTTCAGTGGTAACTCGGTCACCTCTAGACAGTCCTCCGACATCTACTGGAAACCGCAACTTTAGGGACCTATAGAAAGAAAGATGAACATAAACCGGGACCTGTTTTGAACAAAATAACGTAATTCTTTTTCAAAATACAATTTAAGGTTTTGTGGGGGGTTAGAAGAGGAGCGGTATTTCCTGAAAATATGGTTCCTAAGGGGCCCTAGCTAGCCACATTCGCCGACCCAAGCACACGGTTCAATACAGACCTCGTTGGAGTGGGCATATTAGCTTGTTTAGTAGTAACTAAACAAGCTAACATGTCCACTCCTAGGCCAGCAACCAATCATAATCAAGGTAATGAACTCGCCCACGTGACTTTAATGGAATGTCTCAATGTGCCATAAATAACTCTCTTCTTTAGAGTTCATTCAGTTGTAACTTGAGATCTAATTCAGCATGTTACGCAACTGAGAACTGGCTTTGGCAACCTACCAAACTCAACAGTTATAAAACTCTTAAGTATTTAATGTTCTTAAATATTTTTAATATAATGAAACTGCCATTTTTAGAAATAACAATTAAACTGTAAAAAATGAATGTTGTCATCACTTTATTAGATGCTGGCGAAGTGATATGAACTACTACAGGTTTGTTTCTTAGTTGAAATAGTCACACATTACTCTTCATTTCCAGAGTTTAGTAATTGAGTACAAATAAAGGCTAGGACTTTTGCTGGATGTTGATTTTACCTTGATTAGGTGGACAGGATCATTTGAAACAAGGATAGATCACAAAATCTCTCAACTTCCACTTTGCTTTCTATTTAGTCTTTTCTGTACTAAGATGAGCTTAATAAATATCAATGTGAACTATTGTAAACAGTAAATTGTAATATATTGATGATATTAATCTCTACTTGAGCAGTAAAAATAAGAAACTTTTTGCTCAGTCATTATTGAATAGGTAAGCATGAGAGTAGACAAGAAGTAGTTAGTCAAAATGAAGCCTGATTTGATAAGTGACATCATTCCTTACTATTTGAGCAAGTATAAAAATATTTATCATTTAAGACTAGAGGACTTGCTTGATTATTGGAATTCCGTAGATGACACAAATTGGCCAATCACAGCTCTTCTGGATGTCACATGAGGCTGGGTATAAAACAAGGAGTCACAAGGAATCACTCTTTTTTTGCCATTACTCGATATAGCAGTTCTAGCTAAGACCACATCGTATAAGCCTCAGATGGCGACGATTCGGCAGCGAGTTTACCACCTAACAGCTGAGAGCAGATAAACGCAACCACTACTACGAACCTTGCAACAGTGCCCTAACAAGTTACCAGAAACAACTAAACAGGCATATTTATTTGCAACCTTTCCCAAACAAACTCTTTTGCTTGTTTTGCATGTATTGTATATTGTGTATACATATAGTAAACCTTTTGTTGAAGCAAAATCTCCTTTGTGTCCTTTCTTCAAAAGCGGTGCCCATTTTCTTACTGCGTTCTAAGTACGGTTCATTCTCCTACAAAACTTAGGGTTTAAACAGAGCTTTTCCCGAGGACAAAAATCCGCACATACTTTCAGATAAATATGCATGTTGCATAAAAAATCTGCATAGTAACTGGGAGCTTGGTTTGAAGTCAAGGGTAAAATATAAAAATAAGGGAAATTACCTTATTGTAAAATTGAAGAAATTAACTATTAATATTCCACATAGCAGGATTCAGAAATGTAAAAGGAGTGAATTCTCTTATGGCCTCCAAGGAACACCTAAAAAAAAGAAAACTTCGTGTCTTGAGCAACCTGCAGACCAGAGAAAATTTAACTGCATCTCCCTTCCAATAAGAGAAACAACGAATTAAAGTTTGGATCAAAGAAATTGAAAACTTTAAGAATAAAGTTAATGAAGCTTGCTTAAAGGCCTTGAAACAACTGACTATTGAGTTGACGAAGATAATGAATCAACTTATCAGTTGGAAGTTGCCCATAAACTGAATACGAGGGAAATGTCGCTTTCACAGACAAGCAAATCCAATTCCAACGGGGTAGCACACACGTCCATTCTTAACATGCCTACTTACGCTTCGGCGCCAAATTCAAATTTAAGAACTTGTTGCGGAGCCGATAAATATGTCGACCCCGCAAATGAATTATGTGAATGAGAACAGCCAAAGCAATATGAAGGGACAAAGGCGAGAATAACAAGTATAACAAGTGACAATTTATTTTGTCGTATTTACAAGTGAGTATGTAAATGTCCGTGGGGGTTGTATGTGGTCTTCAGCTAGTTGGATGATGTTGGTAGCTGGTATGATCGAGTTATAGATGTTTGCAGCTGGGCGTTCGACGAGGGTCGCTGGTGTAGGTCGAGTCGTCAAGTACAGCTAGATGTTGGATGCTGGTAAGCTGAGGTCGGTCGAGTCGTTGAGTTCAGCTAGACGTTGGATGCTGGTAAGCTGAGGTCGGTCGAGTCGTTGAGTTCAGCTAGACGTTGGATGCTGGTAAGCTGAGATCGGTCGAGTCGTTGAGTTCAGCTAGATGTTGGATGCTGGTAAGCTGAGGTCGGTCGAGTCGTTGAGTTCAGCTAGTCGTTGGATGCTGGTAAGCTGAGGTCGGTCGAGTCGATGAGTTCAGCTAGACGTTGGATGTTGGTAAGCTGAGGTCGGTCGAGTCGTTGAGTTCAGCTAGGCGTTGGATGCTGGTAAGCTGAGGTCGGTCGAGTCGTTGAGTTCAGCTAGTCGTTGGATGCTGGTAAGCTGAGGTCGGTCGAGTCGTTGAGTTCAGCTAGGCGTTGGATGCTGGTAAGCTGAGGTCGGTCGAGTCGTTGAGTTCAGCTAGACGTGGTCGCGGGCATCTGAGGTCGGTCGAGGTTGGTAGGTCGATATCTCCGGTTATGACGGTACGTTGTGGTTAACCGGTGGTGTGTTGATCTGGTTTCTGGCTCGTACAGCGGGTCGTACGTGAGCCAGTTGTTGCAGTGGTAGAACAGTCCGTAACAGCGAGTCGTTACGTGGACTGCGTAGTGCCTTGCAGGAGCGTCGAGGAATGGCTAGGGCCTTGCTGGGCCCCCTAGCCGTGCGGACGTATTGAACGGGAGCGAAAGCTTTGCCGTGTCAAAGCCGTGCGGACGAGCGGACAAGAGCGAAGGCTTTGTCGGGTCAAAGCCGTGCGAACGTGCGGACAGGCGCGAAGGCTTTGTCGGGTCAAAGCCGCGCGAACGAGCGGACAGGCGCGAAGGCTTTGTCGGGTCAAAGCCGCGCGAACGAGCGGACAGGCGCGAAGGCTTTGTCGGGTCAAAGCCGCGCGGACGAGCGGACAGGCGCGAAGGCTTTGTCGGGTCAAAGCCGCGCGGACGAGCGGACAGGCGCGAAGGCTTTGTCGGGTCAAAGCCGCGCGGACGAGCGGACAGGCCAGGAGGCCGAGGCTAAGATGGGCGTTATCTTAGCGCTGCGCAGATAGCGAAGCAGTAGCTAAAGGCTGGACCGTGCCGTTAGCGCTGCGCAGCTTATCGGACAATCGGAACCGAGGTTAAGACCGGTTGGTCTTAGAATCCGTCTTCGTGTTTGCCGCCTGGCCGTCTGTTTCGACTGGTCATTACTGACCAGTCAGAGATGCTCTGACCCGCAGACAGAGACCTCTTGTGGTCCTAAAAAGGACCTTTGTGCATACCTATGTAGGTGGAAGAAAGGCAGGTCTACCACGAGAAGTGGGGCCAACGCCGGAAGTTAAGGTGGATTCGACCGCACAGAATGCAGGATTCCTCCTTAAAGAGCTTCGTCTAAAAAAAACGAGCTGTATTTATCCTACGTCCCACCAACGTACGAATATGGCACAAGGCCGTTTTTAAGGTGGGTCCTGTCGCAGGGCCGAAGCCCAACACGAGAGGCAGTTCCAAAAATGCCTCGGACCCCGTCGGCATTCCCCTTTTCGGAGCGCCTCAGGCGCCGGGCGATAAACCCAACCCCTCCTAAGAGGGTTAAAGCCTGGGGGGACGGCCCCCTGAGGCCAGAGGTGATGTATCCAGTGGTGGAACACACCCGAACAGACTGTGCAGCTCGCAACCACAGTCGGTCGAGAGTGCCCCACCACAGGACACAAAGCAGCATCGTCTAAAAAAAACGAGCTGTATTTATCCTACGTCCCACCAACGTACGAATATGGCACAAGGCCGTTTTTAAGGTGGGTCCTGTCGCAGGGCCGAAGCCCAACACGAGAGGCAGTTCCAAAAATGCCTCGGACCCCGTCGGCATTCCCCTTTTCGGGGCGCTTCAGGCGCCGGGCGATAAACCCAACCCCTCCGAAGAGGGTTAAAGCCTGGGGGGACGGCCCCCTGAGGCCAGAGGTGATGTATCCAGTGGTGGAACACACCCGAACAGACTATGCAGCTCGCAACCACAGTCGGTCGAGGGCGCCCCACCACAGGACACAAAGCAGCATCGTCTAAAAAAAACGAGCTGTATTTATCCTACGTCCCACCAACGTACGAATATGGCACAAGGCCGTTTTTAAGGTGGGTCCTGTCGCAGGGCCGAAGCCCAACACGAGAGGCAGTTCCAAAAATGCCTCGGACCCCGTCGGCATTCCCCTTTTCGGCCCCGAGTCTGCTCTTAGTTTCGAGCACCCATCCGGCACGAATGCCAGACGGCCCAGCTAAAAAGAGTGCCCCACCATATATATTTGTCGCTGCCTCCCACCAGACACGACTTGACACAAGGTCAAAAGCCCGAAGGCCGATTAAAGTGGGGATAAAGGGGAGGGGAAGGTCGGGAAGGAGCCGAGACTCGAACCCTGCTTGTCTGTGCTGCTCATCGGCTCACTTAGTGCAATGTGAGCCTGATGAGGCAAGCAGTTTCACGAACCCAAATGTGAGTCCGGGCACGTATGCCAGTTTACGGCTTAAACTAGACGCTTGGTCTAGTGCCGTACAAAGGGGACAAAAGTGCAGCTCGCCCACCCGAAGGTTGCCCAGCCGAAGCTGGGGGCCTATTCGGCCCCGAGTCTGCTCTTGGTTTCGAGCACCCATCCGGCACGAATGCCAGACGGCCCAGCTAAAAAGCCGGGGGTGCCCAATATTTGTCGCTGCCTCCCACCAGACACGACTTGACACAAGGTCAAAAGCCCGAAGGCCGATTAAAGTGGGGATAAAGGGGAGGGGAAGGTCGGGAAGGAGTCGAGACTCGAACCCTGCTTGTCAGTGCTGCTCATCGGCTCACTTAGTGCAATGTGAGCCTGATGAGGCAAGCAGTTTCACGAACCCAAATGTGAGTCCGGGCACGTATGCCAGTTTACGGCTTAAACTAGACGCTTGGTCTAGTGCCGTATAAAGGGGACAAAAGTGCAGCTCGCCCACCCGAAGGTTGCCCAGCCGAAGCTGGGGGCCTATTCGGCCCCGAGTCTGCTCTTGGTTTCGAGCACCCATCCGGCACGAATGCCAGACGGCCCAGCTAAAAAGCCGGGGGCGTGCCCCACCACAGGAGCGTTGAAAAGGGCCTGTTGATATGACGACCGTGCTGTGACACACAGCTCAGCCGCATGAGTATGGAATTGCCCCATAAAAATTGAGTGTAGCCATAAAGTATTTTTCTAACCTGCTATAGGCTAGCGACGACTATTAGTTCTAGTCTTATCTAGTTATTTTCGGCCAAAGTGCTTTGTAAATGTTATTAATTTTAATTCGTCCTTTTCTTTTAGCTATAACGAGATGTCAAGGTCGTTAGAAAGAAAAAAGGGCTTAGTCAGTTCCGGTCGTACCCGGATATAATTGTTCTACAGCGGGCATGTAACTTGATATGTTTATGTTTATCGGCAGGTCGCGGCAAACTTTCCGGTACAGTTCTACAACTGTGTTACTTCGGTGTGTTCTGACAAAAACAAAGTTGTCTCTTTTAGAGAGCTATTTGTCTGGTTAGATACTTCTCTTAATATCACATCTGACTTTAGGGGATACTAACTATGAAGCAGCGATAAAATTGCTAACAGAAAAATTTCTGGATACACCTCTACTCGTGGATGAAATGTTCAAGTAATAATTGGACACATCTCCCAAATACGACGTAAATTTTACGAATGCGAAAGAAGTTTTGTCAGAAACAAGGACAGATTTGTCAGAACTCAGGATTTCATACAACTTGGATTTTTTTAAGAAGATATCCCAGGGTACAAAATAATTAGTTACGAAATTTTTTCAAAATTACCAACCATCCTTTAAAGGATAAAGTTGGTACTAAATGTCCAATAAAAAATATTTTTGATAATTATAACGAAAATATCAAAACATTAGGAAAAAAACAGCAGAAAAAAATTAAAATTTCGAAAGGAATATATGCTATCCAAACGAGAGGAAAACCAGAAACCACCACAAGGCAGAGAGAAAGGACGTTTCTGCTCCGGAAAACTTCACCATGAGGGCAGACAGACTTCTCAGCTACTGCAAGCTTTGTAAAACAGGTCACCTGATGTGTCGTTGCAAGACATATGCGAATGCTCAGACTAGACAAGCTAACAGTAGAGAACTAAACAATGTATCCTCTTTACTTGCGCAGGGCAAAAAACCAAGGACTGAACAGTATGATTCAAGAGGACACGTTAGCCTTGTTTGTGACGAGGCAGAGAAGAAAAGCATCAGCGTCATCCACTAATGTGTGCACCAGCACCCGTACCCTTAATCAATCCTTCATCCTGCCCATGATATCCCTTTCAGTGTCCAACTACCAGACCATAATTACAGGTTATTCTGCCTGTCCTGAAGCACGGGTGAATTTTGTTTTGAACCTTAAAAAAGTTATCCAGATCCATTCCCAGAATTTTTCGATAAAAGTTCGGTTGAACCTAGAGAAAATGTTTGATGTTGATTCACTGCTGATGAGAACGAATTTGTCAGTGATTATTACAAAAAAAAAAAAAATTAAAGATTCCATTTACATCAAAGATAGTGCCTACAATATACATATTCCTTGGCACGAAGATAAAATCAAGACCGTCCCTTCCACCTACCAAGTGGAACTTAAGGTGTTAGATAAAACGGTGAAGTATCTGCAAAGCAAAAATTTAAATGAAGAATGCAATTGCAATAGATTAACCAGAGTAAGGGTGTATTGAAATGTGAAACTGATCCAAGTATTCACTTTCAAAGCGTCACTCCAACTTCGTATTGCGCCGACTCACTGACCTCAAATGCCGAAACCAATCTGCTGCTCTGAACCTTTACCACGCTTCTGTTCTCGTCCAAAAAAAAACAAAAGATTTTACATATCAATATCGGTCCCGCGATACTTTGCGAGACTACTATCTACATATTGGAGGTAAGTCAACTTATCGTTGTTAACCATAAACCAAACCAAGCCAAACAAACAAACAAACAAAAAACAACAAAAAAACACCATTTCCAAGAAGCGATGAGTCACTGGTGTCGTCAGCCAATAGCTATCTAGGGACAAGTTGTTAGGAACCAAATCGCTCCACACAGGACGTCTCTTAAAAATTTTAAATTCAGTCGGTTTTCCTAAGGACAGTCCTTAACAAATGGAAAAAATAGGTAGTAATGAAAAAAAAAAAAAAAAACACCGTCGAAGTAGAATGAAGTTTCTCGCTATTATTTTGTGATAATAAGCAAACTCATTCTACCTATACCACATAGAGTCGTAACGCACAGTAGACATGAAAGCAACGGTATTTAAACGGTCGAGTTTTGGCTGAACGTCATCCAAAGGTGTGGAAGAAATCCGATTCTCTCCTGGTCACTCAACGACCGAAGCCTTATCGGCAGCGGCTGCCCATGAGGCACTGCTCAAGGCTTCCCCTATAGCCAGCAGGCGACGCAGGAATACTACCAGCCGCAGACGACGTGGGAAGATTGCCTGCTTCTCAGCTTAAAAGTCCTTTTCAGGGCTACTCAGAAAGTCTATTCAAACACCTCCTGAGACGGCACAATGCAACAGCCCTTTTCAGGTCTAATTCTGAAAGTATAACCTTACACCCTCTGAGACGGCACCAGCAACTACCAGTCCTGCACCAGCAACCACTTTTCTGCACCAACAACAACCTTCCTGCAACAGTGACTACCAATCCTCCACCGGCGACCTATTCCCTGTAGCAGCAGCTACCAGTCCTGCACCGGCGACCATCTTCCTGCAGCAGCAACTACCAGTCCTGCACCAGTGACCACCAATCCAACGACTACCTTCCTGCACCAGCATCTACCAGTCCTGAACCAGCGACCACCTTCCTGCACCAACAGCTACCAGTCCTGCACAAGTCCTGACTATCAGACTTGCATCCGCAGCTGCCACATCCTGCACCTGCGACCACCTTCCTGCAGCAACAATTACCAGTCCTACAACAGCAGCCAATAGTCCTGCACCAGCGACCACCTTCTTTCAGCCGCAACTACCAGTCTTACAACAGCAGCCACCTGTCCAGCGCCAGCGACCACCTTCCTACAGCAGCAGCTACCAGTCCCCACAACAGGAGCCGCCAGTCCTGCAACAGTGGTAGGGGGTCTGGCAGGCCTCAGGTATCTAAAATTCCCGAGACAAGATATCGATAAAGATATTTTTGCGAGGCATCACCAAACGCATTTGGATTTGTGGTTTATGGAGTTTAGTCGCTTTTAATATTTGCAAAAACGAAAGTAGCGCCTTTGAAATCAAAACATTGCCCAATCAGAAACTACTGGTGGTATACTTGGCAGTAAAAGCACTGCCGACCTTATTAAAACCATATTCACATATCACAATTAACAATATCTACATAGTGATAGATACTCAAGTCGTTCTGTCATCGTTACTATCAGAAAATGTTAAAACAAAACCCTAATAGCAACCTGGACTGCTTGAGATAAAAAAATAAAGATTTAATACCATCCATAGTTCTACACAATACGGTTTCCGATGCTAGGCTAAAGCCTATTATACCCTTTGGACGAAAAATGTAAGCATTTAGGCATCAGTGCTATTCTAACGAAGTTAAGGCTCTTAGGATTTGCAAGGCAAGAAGTGAAAAGAGTAATATCAAAATGCTTCGCATGTAAGAAATTCACAACTTAGCGTTCAAATAACCAAAAATCACAAATAAACTGAAACACCACGCCATTGAAACAAACCGGAATTGACTAAAGTGGGCATATGTCGATCGACACAAGGAAAGAGCCCTAAAAATGTACATGCTTATTTTTACATACTTAAATAAAAGAGCAATATCCATAGAACTTGTGGAAGATATTTCTATAACCGTATTTGTCCAAACATTAATTAGATTCGCAAATATATATGGTACATCCTCCTAAATCTACAGTGACGATGCCAGATCATTTAATGCTACTCTGGGAGGAGATATCGTGGAACATCACGTGCATTCTACAGACTTTGAAAATAGATCTAACAGCTACCATATCAAGAAATTTAAAACACCCTCATATTCTCCTTGGATAGGAAGTACATGGAAGTGCTTGATCTAAGTGGTGAAGTCATGTTTGTATAAAAGTATCGGTCGCTCTAAAATAAAATATTTTGAGCTTCTGACATTACTTACAGATATATAAAATGCTATAAACTCTAGAACTCTCACATATCGATGGGAAATGTACGAAGAATATTTACTCGGCCTTGTAGCAGCCACAGATCTATTTCCTTTCGCGAATCAATGCCCCTGTTAAGAGAGTCTGTCACTCACTGACCAATCAACTGGCAGAGCGCATTAATTCCTTCTCCCTCTCAGGAACTATTTTTTCTTGTCCCTTTTTGTAGAACGGACAAGGTCAGAGAGCCCGGAGCTAGCAGAAGAAACACATCTCTCTCACATGACTGCCACTGATTCCACTTGGAACCCTTCGCTCGCTGCTAGCTTTAAACACGCTTCCTACGAACCAAGGACCAACATACAGACCAGCGACGCAAAAGAGACACTTTCTCACTCTCACTCCTTCACGCCTGCTACTATAATAAACCTTACTTTGTTGTGTTGTTAAAAGAAGTTTTGTGATGCATTTGTGTTGCCTAAAATATATAGTGTTAGAGAAATTAACAATTTCCCGAAACACTAAAGCCTAAAACAAAATTGTAAAAATTTACACGAGATGAAATTCTCAAACAGACTTAAATTAGAAGATAAAATCTTCATAAAAATCCCTTGAAGTCTAAAGTTTATTTAGCAATTTGGGAGGGTAGTTAAACTCTTTACCTAGAGATGAAAAGAAGATTCGATTGGCGTGGGCCATGAGATGTGATAAATTGATTCAAACCTATTTGATAAAACACCTATACCCATTGGAATTATCATTGACCCACGTCTACCACCCCATCACGCCTGAACTAATGTGCTTGTCACAAATGACAGACTTAGTGCAAAAGCTTCGCACAACCTTGCGAACAAAAAACAAACAAAAAAAAAACTGCTAGCCTAAAAAACAGAAAAGGACACTCCAACGATCCATATCTATATTACTAAATATAAGGGACGCAACTGTTTTCAAGATGATTTCTCTCTAAAACTCCTTCATCATTCAGCAGTGAAGGAACCCTATTGAATCAGACACTAAATAATTAGTCACCTTCACATGGATCCTTTGCTTATTTGGGCTTCAGATAAGTGGACTCGGCTTCATTGATAAGTCACAGACAACACATTTTGTTTGCAACATTGTACTATTGTTTGAATAATATTTCTTTCAGATTTGTCGTTATCTGTCTTTCCCGACTTGTGAAAACCAAAATCCCCACATAAGTTTTTAAGTATAATGTTTCTTTTATTTTTCAAACTCTGTTAGAGGGAGTCCTGCCGCGACCTGCCGATAAATGTAAACAGATCAGGTTACATGCCCGCCTTAGGACAATTATATCCAGGTACGGCCGGAAATGACTAAGCCCTTTTCTTTCTAACGACCTTGACATCTCGTTACAGCTAAAAAACAAAAACAAAGGATAAATTAAAATTAACAATATTTACAAAACACTTCGGCCAAATATAACTTGATAAAAATGGAACTAATAGTCGTCGCCAGCTGATAGCAGGTTAAAAAAAATACTTAATTGCTACACACATTTTTTATTAAAAAATTTCATATTCACGCGGCTGGAGCTGTGTGTCAGCACTTTCGTCATATCAACATGCCCTTTTTCAACACTCGTCGGCTACGCCCCCGGCTTTTTAGCTGGGCCGTCTGGCATTCGTGCCGGATGGGTGCTCGAAACCAAGAGCAGACTCGGGGCCGAATAGGCCCCCAGCTTCGGCTGGGCAACCTTCGGGTGGGCGAACTGCACTTTTGTCCCCTTTGTACGGCACTAGACCAAGCGTCTAGTTTAAGCCGTTAACTGGCATACGTGCCCGGACCCACATTTGGGTTCGTGAAACTGCTTGCCTCATCAGGCTCACATTGCACTAAGTGAGCCGATGAGCAGCACAGACAAGCAGGGTTCGAGTCTCGGCTCCTTCCCGACCTTCCCCTCCCCTTTATCCCCACTTTAATCGGCCTTCGGGCTTTTGACCTTGTGTCAAGTCGTGTCTGGTGGGAGGCAGCGACAAATATTGGCTACCCCCAGGCCAGCTCTTCGCTTGCTTTGTGTCCTGTGGTGGGGCGCCCTCGACCGGCTGTGGTTGCTAGCCGCACTGTTCGTTCGGGTGTGTTCCACCACTGGATAAATCACCTCTGGCCTCAGGGGGCCGTCCCCCCAGGCTTTAACCCTCTTCGGAGGGGTTGGGTTTATTGCCCGGCGCCTGAGGCGCCCCGAAAAGGGGAATGCCGACGGGGTCCGAGGCATTTTTGGAACTGCCTGCCGCGTTGGGCTTCAGCCCTGCGATAGGACCCACCTTAAAAACGGCCTTGTGCCATATTCGTACGCTGGTGGGGCGTAGGATAAATAACGGCTACCCCCCCCGGCCTTTTGGCTGGGCCGTCTGGCATTCGTGCCGGATGGGTGCTCGAAACCAAGAGGAGACTCGGGGCCGAATAGGCCCCCAGCTTCGGCTGGGCAACCTTCGGGTGGGCGAGCTGCACTTTTGTCCCCTTTGTCACCCATGTACGGCACTAGACCATGCGTCTAGTTTAAGCCGTAAACTGGCATACGTGCCAGGACCCACATTTGGGTTCGTGAAACTGCTTGCCTCATCAGGCTCACATTGCACTAAGTGAGCCGATGAGCAGCACTGACCAGCAGGGTTCGAGTCTCGGCTCGTTCCCGACCTCCCCTCCCCTTTATCCCCACTTTAATCGGCCTTCGGGCTTTTGACCTTGTGTCAAGTCGTGTCTGGTGGGAGGCAGCGACAAATAAACGGCTACCCCCCGGCCTTTTGGCTGGGCCGTCTGGCATTCGTGCCGGATGGGTGCTCGAAACCAAGAGCAGACTCGGGGCCGAATAGGCCCCAAGCTTCGGCTGGGCAACCTTCGGGTGGGCGAGCTGCACTTTTGTCTCCTTTGTCACCCATGTACGGCACTAGACCAAGCGTCTAGTTTAAGCCGTAAACTGGGGGGCAGCGACAAATAAACGGCTACCTCCTCGCTTTTTGCGGGAAGCCCCGGAGCCTGTTCTGGACTTCTGTCCGGAGCGTGGCTCTGCAAAAGGAACAATGGCAGACTTGGGGCCTTTTATTAGGCACCTAGTTTCGACTAGGCTACCCTCGGGTGGGCGAGCTGCAATTTTGTCTCCTTTGTCACCAATGTATGGCACTAGACCATGCGTCTAGTTTAAGCCGTAAACTGGCACACGTGCCCGGACCCACATTTGGGTTCGTGAAACTGCTTGCCTCATCAGGCTCACATTGCACTAAGTTAGCCGATGTGCAGCACAGACCAGCAGGGGTCGAGTCTCGATTCGTTCCCGACCTCCCCTCCGCTTTATCCCCACTTTAATCGGCCTTCGGGCTTTTGACCTTGTGTCAAGTCGTGTCTGGTGGGAGGCAGCGACAAATAAACGGCTACCTCCTCGCTTTTTGCGGGGAGCCCCGGAGCCTGTTCTGAACTGCGGTCTGGAGCCTGGCTCTGCAAAAGGAACAATGGCAGACTTGGGGCCTTTTATTAGGCACCTAGTTTCAACTAGGCTACCCTCAGGTGGGCGAGCTGCACTTTTGTCCCCTTTGTCACCCATGTATGGCACTAGACCAAGCGTCTAGTTTAAGCCGTAAACTGACATACGTGCCAGGACCCACGTTTGGGTTCGTGAAACTGCTTGTCTCATCAGGCTCACATTGCACTGAGTCGATGAGCAGCATTGACCATGCAGGGTTCGAGTCTCGATCCGTTCTCGACCTCCCCTCCCCTTTATCCCCACTTTAATCGTCCTTCGGGCTTTTGACCTTGTGTCATATCGTGTCTGGTGGGAGGCAGCGACAAATAGTCGGCTACCTCCTCGCTTTTTGCGGGGAACCCCGGAGCCTGTTCTGGACTTCGGTCCGGGGCGTGGCTCTGAAAAAGGAACAATGGCAGACTTAGGGCCTTTTATTAGGCACCTAGTTTCGACTAGGCTACCCTCAGGTGGGCGAGCTGCACTTTTGTCTCTTTTGGCACCCATGTATGGCACTAGACCAAGCGTTTAGTTTAAGCCGTACACTGGCATACGTGCCCGGACCCACATTTGGGTTCGTGAAACTGCTTGCCTCATCAGGCTCACATTGCACTAAGTAAGCCGATCAACAGCATTGACCAGCAGGGTTCGAGTCTCGGCTCATTACTGACCTCCCTCCCCTTTATCCCCACTTTAATCGGCCTTCGGGCTTTTGACCTTGTGTCAAATCGTGTCTGGTTGGAGGCAGCGACAAATAAACGGCTTGCTCTTGGCAAAGCTCATTTAAGGAGGAATCCTGCATTTTGTGCGGTTTCATTCACCTTACCTTCCGGCGTTGATCCCAATTCTCGTGATCCCACTTCTCGTGATAGATCTGCCATTCTCCCACCTACATAGGTATTCACAAAGGTCCTTTTAAGGACCATAAGATGTCTGTGTCTGCGGGTCAGAGCATCTCTGGCGGTCAGTAATGATCAGTCGAAATAGACGGCCCGGAGGCAAACACGAAGACGGATTTTAAGACCAGCCGGTCTTAACCCTCGCTCGGTTCCGATTGTCCGATAAGCTGCGCAGCGCTTATGGCACGGTCTAGCCTTTAGCTACCGCTTTGCTATCTGCGCAGCGCTAAGATAACGCCCATCTTAGCCTCGGCCTCATTGCCTGTCCGCCCGTTTGTGCACGGCTTTGGCGTGACTCAGCCATAGTCATCGTCCGCATGGCTTTGGCGCGAACCAGCCATAGTCATCGTCCGCACGGCTTTGACACGGCAAAGCCTTCGCTCCCGTCCGATACGTCCGCACGGCTTTGATGCGACCCAGCCCTAGCCATCGTCCGCACGGCTTTGGCGCGATCCAGCCATAGCCATCGTTCGCACGGCTTTGACACGGCGAAGCTTTCGCTCCCGTCCGATACGTCCGCACGGCTAGGAGGCACGACAAGGCCCTAGCCTTTTCTCGACTCGTCCGCACGACCTCGTCAGTAGTAAGGCCTGGAAAACGCTAACCACTGTCTCAGACCTTTCACTTGGTCCGTAACACTAAGACATGGCTCAGTCTTAGTCACTAGCTCCCCTGACACTACACGACCAAGCTGCCTTAACCGAACTCGACCTCGACGCTCCTGCAAGGTACCACGCAGTCCACGTAACGACTCGCTGTTACGGACTGTTCTACCACTG
The DNA here is from genome assembly GCA_963585895.1 of Sepioteuthis lessoniana. NCBI lineage: Eukaryota > Metazoa > Mollusca > Cephalopoda > Myopsida > Loliginidae > Sepioteuthis > Sepioteuthis lessoniana. The sequence continues at coordinate 36,615 of CAUZXS010000891.1, read as the reverse complement.
CAACACCTGGCTCACGTACGACCCGCTGTACGAGCCAGCAACCGGATCGACACACCCTCGGTTAACTCAACATACCGTCATAACCGGGAATATCGATCTACCAACTACGACCATCCAGCTGTATTCTACGAATCGTCCGACGTCAGCCTTCGACTACGACCATCCAGCTGTAATCTTCGACTCGTCCGACCTCAGCCTTCGACTTCGATCATCCAGCTGTATTCTACGAATCGTCCGACCTCAGCCTTCGACTTCGATCATCCCGCTGCATTCTACGACTCAACCTACACCAGCTACCCGCGACTAACACCAAGCTGCGCTCATCTACGTCTCAACTATAACAGCTATCATCGTTACCATTCCAACTGAAGACCATATTCGACCATTACGGACTTAACACACGATTGTAAATACGACAAATAAATTGTCACTTGTTATAATTGTTACCTCGCCTTTGTCTCTTCATTGTGTTTTGGCTGTTCTTATTCACACGTTTAACCATATAACTCATTTGCGGGGTCGACGTGCTTATCGGCTCCGCAACAGTCCCATGGCATAATTAATTTTTTGATCAATTTGTCTAATATTATATTATTTCATGAAAAGTTAAAAGAAATGAAGCCAAGTGTTAAAACCCTTTAATGTTTAATATGTATACATTTTTTAAAAATTTCCATGTCCCCACTTAGGTGCCCACTGGTCATACAGCTTATTTGTTTCCCATCTTGGATTAACAGGTCATTTGTATGCGGGTGATCATCCAGTGGGTCGTATTCTCTTACAGTACATATCAGTGAGTACAACACCTTTTTTACATGACCTGAATACCTATCATGTAACAGGGTTGTAAGACATTTTAATTACATCTATTTTCCTCTTTCCCTTATAAAAGCAGTAGCACTCATGTGTCCTTAGCTTTTTGTCTTTTAACCTTTCAGCAAAAGCAAATAAGAAATCTTATGTAACAACTTGGAATTGTTTTTCATTTTTTATTCTTTCCTCATTAAGTGGCAGTAAAAACAAACCTGGATATCAATCTGCAACTCCACCATATTAAGCATATGCTGACTGAAAAGAGTAAACAAATTCAAAATGGTTCATTTTGCTGAACTAAAAGGAAATATTGTAGTGTTTCATAAAGGAAAACTTTGCCAAGTGAGAAATAAGTCCAAGAAGGAAAGTATTGGCTGTAGTTGAAAGAAAAGATGTAAATAAAGTTGTAAATATGTTGTTAAATAAAGTTAATGTAAAATAAAAATGTGTTTTTACTTACTAAACTGAATTAACATTTTGGCCATAAGGAAGATGGAGTATTCAAACTTTTTCTAAGAATATGAATGTGAATTTTAGTTTGATATTATTTGATGAGGAACTCTGTGGCAGTAACATTTATATGTTAGAAGATATTCCATATCATTTGAAAAGCATGAATTTTGAAGTAGTGGATATTTTGATCATTTACATCTTATTGGAAGTTCATTCCAATCTCAATATTGTTTCCTTTTAACAATACAAAAATTTGGTTTATTTTTATTTATTTACTTCAAGAAGTCGATCAATAATTATTTTCTTATCCTGAACAGATATGAAACTGTCCACTGATTCACAAAAATAAGAGTCGACTTTAATTGAGGAACTATGAAAACAATTGCCATGTCACAAGAAATCGATGAAATTATTACAAGTGTTTAAGGGAAAAGAGAGACATAAGAGAGAGAGAGAGAGAGAGAGAGAGAGAGAGAGAGAGAGAGAGAGAGAGAGAGAGAGAGAGAGAGAGAGAGAGATCAAAAGGTAAGAGAAGAAAGAAAAATAGAAAACAAATTTCGTCAGTTATAAATAGATAACAGAAATCATCCTGATGAATAAAAGTCAAGAATAATTTAAGCTCTAGCTTTAGTCTAAATTTTTGATTTACATATAATATAAAACAACAATCTCCATTTGGTACAAACAACTACTGAATTCCTATTTGGAATAAAAGAACAAACTGTTTCCTAACTTAAAATGTTATCATCTTTGTGCAATTTTTTTCTTTCATAATATAAATATTATGTCAAAATATTATGTCAAACTCATCTAAAGGCTTCAATAAATCATAAAAATAGTAAAAAAAATTACATTATTAAAGAGAACATATATTTTAACAACTTAAAACTAATTAAAGGAAAGTTACCTTTCTGATTTTCATCACAGAGAATAATAAAGCTATTCTTTTTACATAGCAATAAAAAAATATTGAACTCATTTAATTTGTACTTAATGTTGACTTTTCTTCATGAAACCAAATGAAATGGATGATATTCACAACTACAGCAAGCAGTCGCGAAGGAAGACACGTGAAAATACAAACCAAAGAGTAAAACCTGAAATTATCCTAGGAAAAAATATTTTTATGATGATCACCTGAAAAAAAATGTTAAGAGGTGTACATGTTACTGAGTTAAGAATATAGTAGTAAGATTTGTATAGCTTTTATCATAGGCAGAGAGGGCAAAATTCAATTGCTTGCCTTCTGACTAGATGAGAGCGGTAAAGGTATGAGCAAAAGGAAAAATAAGGATTGTGTGAACAACATTGTTCTGATAAAAACAAATAAAGTTGACTACAATTTTATTGAAACAATAACAAAATGGAAATTTATTATCTGAGAGGAAACTGATAAAAGATTTAAAATCTAAAGAAAAATTATTTGTATACTGGTGTATGTGAGTGAGAATTTTCTTGTAAAGAGAAAGTAATTGTAAAAAGAAAATCTTGTATGTTAGCATGTGGTACCTTTTACAAGCGATAATAATTGCTTAACTTAATTCTGCAGTGTGGTCTATTCATGTGTATCTGCTGTTGTTCATGTGTGTGTGGCAGAGAATTGTTGTTGATCTGTTGGTTACATTAATAACTTGATAGATAGTGAGCAATATGTGCTGTTTAACTGGTTGCAGACTACTATATTTTGTTGATTTCTGTGTTTTCTTGGTGTCTGCAGTGGAAGATTTTGTTAGCTGTTTTTATGATGCACCAATAGATTTTGCTCAAACAAAATTCAGACTTATTTTTTATTGTTATTGGCTGAAACACGGTTTTTGTAATCATGTTGGTTTGTTTACAATTACATCCATGTGCATTTGATTTTCCCTCTAAAATTGGCACCTGGATGTCTGTAATTTCTGATCTCTTTTTAGACTTGATGAAAGGTTTATTTTCATTTATCTTATTCATTTTTTAAGTGCATGACACATACATTACTTTTTTGACTGAATCTCACAAGCAGTTTAAGACACCTAAAGCATAACTTTTCATTTTTCTATCTTCTATTTGTCTTGTTATTTACTAAACTTAAAGTAGATTAAATGGGATGGAAAGCTTTTGCTGCAATAACCTTCAAGGTGAAGAGGGCTAGCCAGTCTGCCTGCCAACCTGCTTTAAAAACCAGCATCCTTTAACTGAAGTTGGATGTTAACTTTTGGCACTCATGGTAAATCTTTTGCTATTTTAGCTTTTAGGCAGGCCATATTCGGTGAGCTTAATTTAGTCAAGCAGAAGACCAAACAAGGATTAGGAAGATTGTATTTCCTTCAGAATCCAGATGGAGAAAGCCTGTTTACTTTGAAAATCATTGTATTTTAGTTGGGTCCAATGGGAAACTGGTAATTATACCAGTTATATACAGAAATCCCTTCTGATTTACTAATACATTTCAAACTAATTCGCAGGCAAGAACAATAAATAAACAAACAAATAAAACATCACAAACGTACATTTCAAAAGCCGGATGTTGTCTAGACGATGGCTGAAGCCAAAATGAATGAAACGCTTCACTGCGCATGAAGGCTCCGCACATCCATCCGGTTGAAATGTAACTTTATATTTACAGTTTAAAATATCCTTTTTTTCAACTAATCAGTAAGTTTCCTTTCAGAAGATTTTTGGAGCCTATTCGACCCAAACACAACATGTTTAAAACTTCTTACTATGGCCCTTTGATGGAAGCAGCATGATCACCACCCCCACCTACATTCCACCCTTTCAATGCCGACGTTTCTCCTTCCCTATCGACATAAACTTTGGTTGACTGCGTAAGTCTGAGACTCATCCATACCAACACAAACATTGGAACATTTTACTTTTCAATTTTCACTACCATTCAACACACATTAAAGTTCCTAAAATTGACTATTTCCAATCAATACATCTACGAACATTTTCTTCTCAATTTTACAGACATTCTTATATTCACCAACATAATTCTTTGAACGTTTTGTTTCTTGCTTGTGAATATAACTGTTAGATTTTTCACTTGTCGTCTTGTTTGATTAGCAGCTCTGTGTTTTGTCCTGTCCTTGCAACCATACGCTTATTTATAACACTGGTGTCAGAAACGTACAGCAAGAGAAATGTGGATTTCAAAGTTGACTCGCTCTGAACTCTTCATCCTTATCAAGGAACAGAAAACGTCACTATTCAACCTGAAAGCTGGCCCAAGACGTCCATCAGATCAAAGAATAAAAGGACAAGCCGACATAAACAAGATGTTAAATACCCTAAAACTTGCCACAACGACAACACTGCCCACAGCCAAGAAAACCGAAGACTCTGGCCTAAGTAATACGACAACAAACCTTGTGCGATGTCATGAGACTAAAAAACCCTTCAACCCTTGAAATGACGTGAATCACCGTCCTAAACAAGGCCTATACGATCCATGTCATCCTGACTTGACAACTGAATTTGTCAAGGCTGCCAACCACAGCGTTTTTCAGCAAATGGTAGATTCCAACCAGGACACATCCACTTTCGAACTGCTGAAAACCTACCTTATTGCGACCCATAGCAGCCAGAGGACCAATTTCCAACACCTTAGTCGAGCTTGGGATCTACAACGGGGAGACGACGAGAAATTAACAGATTTCGCTGGCCAACTCGGAAACACCATCAGAGAGGCCATTGACAACAACACACTTTTCTCAATCATGGGCGCAATACTGATGAGCGAGAAGGTCAAAACTTGGAACTCAAACCTATATTCCCACCTCATCAAGACAATGGACAACCATTATACGGCGAATGGTATAGCGTGCGAAGCCCAACAGTATCTTGATCGGGGTATAAAAAGTGACAACACAACCTTGCACAACACCGCGTATTATACGCACAGACCACAGCGATCGATTCTAGAAAACGTGCCAATCAAGCAAAAACAGTCACTACGAACAAGTAGACAACCACTACACCAGCAACAGACGAGCTTCACCACGCCACACAAACGCGACCAGTATCAGATACAGACTGCAACCATAACCCAGAATCCGCCATGTGCAAGTACTACACCAGGGGTCGCACTTGCTTATATATCGTCATCCGCCTCTCGCTCAGGCTCATGTCACAGCGACGGATGATGACTCACCATCCATAAACATCGAGGAGCAGGATTTTCGGTACGGACCGGATGCGATGTGATGGATCGTCCCCAATCCACCCTCACTCGCCATCATATATTCAACCTCCAGAGACTTTCCTCACTGTTATCGCCGCTCATCAATTCTACTTTTGCCGTCAAAGACACCACCTTTTCCGGCACTGCAATGCTTTACTCTGGATGCTCCATCTGCATTGTGCCGATTTCTCAGCTGCCAAAAGAAGCCAGAAAACGCATAACCCATTCTGGCATCCACATGAAAGGGAGTAATGGCAGAATCCCCGACTTTGGAGAACTAAATTGCGACATCATCATCGGCAGTCACAACTCACCTGTTTTTAAAGAGATAGACGTGCTGGTGACAGCCCAAGCTACACCGATCCTGATCGGTCAAAATATCCTCGGTCACGACACACTCGATACCTATTCAATAAACAATTGCAACCCGACTGTTGAATTCAGACGCATGCTTACATCAGGACACACGATACACACGACCTCGATACTACCAGCATTCTTTGCTTACCCCTACACTTCTATCATCCCTATTGAGAGGAATTGCAACCTGCAAAGCATCGCAGTCGAACAACTGAAGGATGACACCGACTCGAAAATCATCAGAGCCCTCCAACCAGTTGACTCAAGTGGAATTCATATCGACCCCGAAGATCACCGAGAAACTCAAGCACCAATTTTTTCTGGAGCCAGGCACCTCCGTTCTAATGATAAGAGACAGTAAACACTCTCACAAATTAGTCGTACCTACAAACTCCGTGCCAGATACCTTCACCAAGCCCACGAGAGCACCAGCCACTCAGGCATTACTCGTATTCGAGAACTCCTCTCAAGCTACTCGTGGGAATTCAAAACTGCGATACTAAAGCCTATGCCAATTCCAAAATTCCATATGCAAAATGTAAGGGAAATTACAGCAAGCGCGCACGCTGGCCTATTGGTCACTGTAAACGCGGCAAGAGACCGTTTGAGCTCGTCTTTATAGACTTCGTCACAATGCCCAACTCCAAAGGCAAGCGCTACATCCTCACCATCCTAGACAGCTTCAGCCAACGCTTTACTGCCATACCATGTGCAATCGACGCTGCTTGCGGACTATACCAATTTTTTCTCCGCCACAGAGAAATACCTCACATAGTGTCCGCCGATCGTGGCACACACCTTACTGGTGAGGTCTACAGACAATTTTGCAGTCAAATGTCCATTATACCGGAACTTTAATGTCCCTGGCGACTGCAAAGCTCGGGAAATATTGAGTAGCCACATCGCACGATGCGAAGACAGAAACTGTGAATGGACAGACGTCCTCGAATCTGTCACCTCATCCATGAATGCTACTTTAGTGTTTTGGAATGGTTAGTTTCTATAACACTATAAATTATTTGACAACACAAATGAATAACGAAACTTCTTCTGAAAACACAACAACGAAAGGTTTATTATAGTTGCAGGTGTAAAAGAGTAAGAGTGAGAAAGTGTCCCTTTTGGCGTCGCCGGTTAGTATGTTGGTCCTTGAGTTTGTAGGAAGTGTGTGTGAAGCTAGTAGTAGCGTGTTCTTCAGCGAAGGGGTTCCAAGTGGAATCCGTAGCAGTGGATGCCAGAGTGGTCTGTCTGGGCTGCTGGCTAGGGTGCTCTCTAAGGTTCTCGACTGACTACCAAAAAGACCAGAAAAAATAGTTCTAGAGAAAAATCAATGCGCTCTGCCTGGTGATTAGTCGGATATAGCCGAATCGCTTGGCAGGAGCATTGATTCGCGAAAGGAAATAGATCTGTGGTTGCTACACTACAATCAACAGTGCTACAGGTGTATCTCCACATTACACCATCACTGGTCGCCACCCCAATATAGGTCTGCCTAAACTATACTAAAAGGAGATTACAAACGACGACCCAAGAGCTTATGGCATGCTGATAAATACTCTCTTAAGGCATCATCACCGCGTCACCCTAGTTAACGACGAAGCCTATCAACAAAATCGAAGCCAGATTAAACAACCTCACATACAAGGACCAAATACAGGTGGGTGACAAAGTATTTAATTCATCGGCCACAATCAACCATGGCCCAGTCAACACATCTACTCTGGATAGGAGAATTTACAGTTGTAAAAATAAACATGATGAGCCAGGTGGAAAACGAAAATGGTGATAAGGCCTGGATTCACCGCGCACATATCCGCTGCCTTACACCACGACCAACACACCACTCCCACCGTATGACACTCTGCAAAATACTCAAAATCATTCTCTATGCACTTCTGGAGCGCAAAACTCAACACAAACTGGGGTCTCTCTGCTAGTTGGACGTAATTCTAGTTGACGATTGGAATGCGATCCTTGACCCCAAAGCTAGTTGGACGTAATTCTAGTTGACGATTGGAATGCGATCCTTGACCCCAAAGCTAGTTGGACGTAATTCTAGTTGACGATTGGAATGCGATCCTTGACCCCAAAGCCGGATGAGGCGCTATTTGGTTTGATAGGTGTGAAAGCAGCCTGATCGACCGCACGATTTGGTCGACAGGTTCGCGGATCACCCTGGGAGGGAGATGTGGACGTGGCTTGAGAGCTCGCCCTCTGTTCGTATCAGGACCTACCTGGACAGAGTGTTAAGAGAGCTGACACCGGATTCGTTAGATGTCACACGTTCCACTGGATAGGGCTACTGGAAGTTCAATACCTCCTTACTGGAGATACGGGACTTCCGGGAGCGGCTGAAAACCTTAATTCAGCGGGCGCTAGAGGGAGTTGTTACCGGGAATAAGTTTGGGGATCCCTTAATTATAGAATTAGGGAGTTCGCCATCAAATACGGCAAACGGCTCAGTCTAAATAGGGTCAAGAAGGCGAAGTCTTTAGACGATAGGCTTTACTGGGCGGTGGAGAGGAGCGGTTCCCTAGCCGTAGATCTAGCTAGGCGGGACCTTGAGCGTGAGACTTTTCAGCGCTACAATGGTTTTGATAAAAAGAGTTCCTAACGAAAAAAGAGTTCCTAACGAAACCATGAAATGTGATGCCTTCGCGCGCAAGGAAGAAGTGCGAAGGTTTCCCCATCGGTACATCGAGTTCGTCAAGTCCCCAGATGGGCACGTGCTAGGGTCGAATCGTGAGGTGCGCGGAGCCTTTCGGGTACACTTCCGTGATCCCTTTGTCCGCTGTCCTGACCTCCCGGTTCAGGAGTTTCGCAGCTATTTAGCTGACCTCTCCACCTTCGGGAGGCGGAAGCGGCTTGCTGCGAGGGTTTTCTTACTGAATTTGAAGTCCATGATGCATTGAAGCAGGTCGGCCTCAACAAGTCGCCAAGACTGAGTGGTTTGCCTTACGAAGTGTACATGTTTGTCCCAATCCTGACGGATGTATTTAACCATCGGTTTGCCCAGGGAGCCATCCCTGGTAGCATTACCAAGGGCGTGATCACATTACTGAAGAAAGGTGGTCGGCACGTTTGAGAGGGCTCAGATGATTACAGGCCCATAACTCTGCTAAACACAGAGTTAAAGATTTTGGGCCGGATCTTAGCCAACCGCTTGAAGCTTGTCATCAGCGTTCTGATCGAATCTGAGCGGAACTACGCTGTGAAGGGAAGATCGATCCAAGACAATCTGCATCTGGTACGTGAGGTCCTAGAGGGGTTAAAAGACGACGCTAAAGCCGTACTGATCAATTTGGATCAGTCCAAGGCCTTTGATAGGGTGGACCATCGGTTTTTGGCGACGGTTTTGGAGACCGCCGGATTCAAACCGGATCAGCATGTTGTAACACATCATCCAGGCGGTGGTGCAGGTGAACAGGGAGCGTTCGGAGGCGTTCACGCTCGAGTCGTTGGTCCGGTAGGTTTGCACCCCGTCACCTCTTCTCTATGTCTTTGCTTTGGAGCCCCTGCTCCGTACGCTTAGGGATGGAGCGGCAAATCTGGCCCTGCGCGGAGCCCTTTTTGCTGACTGTGTCAGAGCGAAGGTCTCTGCGTACGCCGATGATATAACTATCTTTGTGTTCCGCCGATCGGACATAAAGGCGGCGAAGAAGGCGGTTAAGAGGTACGAAGTAGCTGGTTCCAAAATCAATTTTGATTAGCGCGAATGTTTGCGGGTGGGTGCCTGGAGGGGTGGCATTCCCCTGCCAGGACCCTTCCGCTGGAGTGACGGATCCGTCCGCATCCTCGGGGTGTGGTTCAGGCCCGGCCTCCAACGGGCCATGGTAGAAGCACAGGTGGGTACCTGGCTTCGAAGGTGTTTGTCCTTTAAGGACCGGGCGGTGTGTGGCGTGTACATCTTCTCCTTGATCCTTTACCGATTGTCCGCACTTCCTCTGCCTAAGGTTCACCGGCTGGAGCTAATACAATCTCTCTCCAAATTACTTTGGAGTGATCGAAAGCCGATGGTCCGTCGACAGGTCTGCTGCTAACGTCCTAGAAAAGGGGGTCTATGGATGCCTGATCTGGAGAGCCACTGGCTTGCTGAAAGACTGGCTTACCTTACGTGTCGAGGGACACGGTGTGGGGACAAAAGGTGAGAGATGTCTTCCCTCGCCTGGAGTCCGACCTCGAAGCCGAAAGCTTAAGGGTGCCGCACCGTTTACCAGCGAGTACCTCGGTCCAGTGACCTTTCTCGGTCTCAAAAGGTTCGCTTCGGATCCTCTTGTGGAGTTACTCGGCTGGTCGCTAGGAGGTTTGCTCTCAATGGAATTGGGCGCTAGGTTTGGGCTTCTTAAACAACTCACCTGGCGACATTCCCCCTTGCCGACTGGGAATTCAAAGCGTATTTTGCAGACATCCGCGATTGCCTCTGCTACGGCAATGACCAGAAAGAAACGGCTTTGCATGCCTTATACTACTGTGAGTCGGTTCACCCGTTTTGGAGTCACGCCGAGGAGTGGACGGCCTTCGTCGAACCCAAACAGCTCGTGCTGCTCGACGTTGGTTACGTCGTGGACAATGTTGACCCTCCGTATCGAGATGAGAAGCGTGTGGTGTTTCTCGCGATCCTAGTTGTGGCTAGAATGGCGATTTAAACGACGCGAAAGAAAGGATTGTATGACGGCACAAACTTTCCTCATCGTGATCTGATTTTGTCATCCTTCTCTCTTCCTGCGCATAGCGACGTTGGTCCGGGTTCTTCGAGACCTCACCCCCGGTAAGTAGTGTTTTCTTTGTCCACCATTTTTATTCCCTAGTTAGCTATACGATGTTTGTCACTGGCCCCACATCTACTTTTTAGTTTCTATGATCTCCCTCTCCCCTAATTCTTTTTATCACCACAACTCTCTTCCAGTCCCCCATTTTTTCTGAAGATCTTGGACACGATACTGTTATCCATACTACCTATTCCTTGCCGTGCCCTTTCCTGCGTTTCTTTCGTCCCATTAAGCTTAGACTCGCTTCCCATATAGGAGTAGTCCGGCTTGTTTTCGGTCCTAGTCGATATCGAAAAACAGTCGGCTTGTCGCAATCCGTTCACTAACGTAAACAAATCGGACTACTCACCCCACTACAAACACCACATCCGGTTACGATCGGAAATGACGAAGCCCTTTTACGGCCTTGACCTGCCGTTACAGCTAAAAGAAGGAATCAATTAAAACTGACAACAATTACAAAACACTTCTGCCCAAAATAACTCTATAAGAATGGAATTAATTATCTTCGCTAGCTTATATTAGGCTAAAGAAGGACTTTATGTCTACGCCGATTTTTATAGAAGAACCTTCTATTTAAATAACTCAGCAGGGTGTCGTAGCGTTCCCTTAATATCAACAAGCCTTATTTCCACTTTCGTCGGCCCGCTTTTTCCTAGCGTTGCTTTGTGTCCAGTGGTGGGGCACTCCCGACCAGCTGTGGTTGCATGCTGCACGGTTTGTTCGTGTGTGTTCCACCACTGGATACAACACCTCTGGCCTCAGGGGGCCGTCCTTCTAGGCTTTAACCGTCTTCGGAGGGGTTGGGTTTATCGCCCGGTGCCTGAAGCGCCCCAAAAAGGGGAATGCCGACGGGGCCCGAGGCATTTTTGGAACTGCCTGACATGTGTGGGCTCCGGCCCTGCGACAGGACCCACCTTAAGAAGGCCTTTTGCCACATTCTTACGCTGGTGGGGCGTAGGATAAATACAGCGCGCTCTTTTCTAGCGAGCTCTTTATCCTTTTCGACAACTTTGTTGTTCTTTGCGTATTGATTTTTGATTCTTTGCCGTTTTGTCTTGTTGTTATTGTTTTTGATGTGAAGGTAACGTACCTGGGCATTCGAAGCGCGCACGAACGTGTCCGGCTTGTAGAAAGGAAACCGATATGGCTGCCGCGAGCATATTTGACGAGGGGAGATCTCAAACCAGCGAGAGGTAATTTGCACGTATGCAAATTAGAACGAGAGCTCACGCACATACAAATACGCTCGGTAACGGCTGAACAAAAGTTGTGTTCTGAGTGCATTTGCTCGACGAACGTGTTACAACTCAACGAAGGAAGGAAGGAAGGCAGGCGAGAACCAGAAGGAGAGAGAGAAAGAAGGAAGGAAGGAAGGAAAGAAGGAAGGCAGGCGAGAACCAGAAGGAGTGAGAGAAAGAAGGAAAGAAGGAGAACTAGGGAGAAATCGAGAGAGAAGGAACAGCTACCGAGAGAGAGGGAGAAAGCGCTCGACTCAATACGCCCTGAAACCAACAACAGTGTCCTCTCTTGAATTAATACAAGAATCAGTTTCCTGTTGCCTTTTACGTCCGCTCTTGACAACATTTGATTGTCTTGATTGCTTGTTTTGATTGTTTGTATTGACATTGTTTTTGATATTGTATTATCTGTATATATGTCATTGCATGTTGTGGATCGGTATTAAGTTACTGCCACCATTTTTTGTCTTGCAACTGGACGCTAGTTTCTCCCCACTTCCTTACCCTAGCTCCTGTTGCTGGACGGCATTATTGTCCCCAGTTTCCTCGTCTCGAAGGTTTACTTCATTTGCCGTACGTAAGTAACCTCGCAGCCAGTAGGCAGTAGACCCATCCCCCTCTTTTTTTTTTCGTAGTTAGTTTTTTCTTTTTTTTTTGCATTTAGTTAGGTCCCGCATTTTGTCTCTCTATTCAGAAACCACGTTGACTCTCTTGGTTGCTACTTTGCAATCATGGAGGGTTCTTCTTCTCCGCCTCATGACCCATCTCACCCTTATGAACCATCTTCTCCTACTGGAGAAGCTGGTAGAATCGAAAAAGAAGCCCTCTCTCGAAGCAGTCGGAAGAGCGAGGGGAGTCGGAGACCCAAGCAACCACCCTTATAGGGACAAACTGGCTATCACTGCCGCTCCCCACAGAATCAGAAAGCCCAATCCAGCCCTTTGTCCTAAAGGGCAAAAACACCAAGCCCGGTTACGTCTCCATGGAAGGTCCAGCAGAGAGATCTTGAAGATTATGAAAAGGATCGGGTGGGCAAGTATGCCGAGTATTTTAAAGGCAACGAAATCTTGCCCATCCCAGAAACTGGAGCCCAGGATCGTCTCGCTGGTCGTAACCGACCTTAAGACAAGACGGCTGATTGGGCTGAAAAAGGAGGGGTTTGAAGATCTTCTTCGAAAAGTGGGCGTCCCGTGTCAATATTTTTGTTGCAGAAGTTTTGCGACATGGGACGTCCTGCTACCCTCACAAGAACAGGCGGCCAAGGTAACCTCTACCAACATAGCGACCAAATTCTTCCGACTGCAGCCGGAATACTTAGGAACCCGTAGGATTCGAGTAACAGTGTGTAACGTCCCGGCATTCATTACTGGAGAGGTGCAGACCTCTTTCCTCAGTGCTTACGGCCACGTTGAGGAAATTAACCCTCTCAGGTCAGCTGCCGGGACGGCCAACGGGGACTATACCTTCCGGCTTTGTTTAACTAGGGAGGGCTTCTAGGCCATCCCCGAAGTCATCATCAGCAGAGAGAGGCGGATGATGGTTGTGGAAGGAAGGCGTCCGCGCTGTTGGGTCTGCAAGCAGCTGGGCCACCATCGGCAGTGAGCAACCTACAAAGGCTACATCAGAAAAAGATCCGGGTCCGGTCCAGTCTAAAACCTCTGATCAACCCAAAGCGAACGAAGGCTGGACCCAAGTAACCCGGAAAAAAGAAAGTCCCCAAACAAAGAACCCTTAAAACCGGCGCACACAACAGCTCCCATAATAGAACCCACGCCAGTAACATCAACCCAGGTAACATCAACTCAAGCAACTTCTCTAACCCAAGCAACTCCACCAGCCCCAGCAACCAAGGCTTCGGCCAGAAAGAAACCCAAAAAAGCAACCTCGGAAATACCCATAGACACCACGACTAATCTAAAGAGGAGGAGAGACAGTGGAGGAGGGGCCTCCAAAATATGTGCTCTGGGACATCTCATCATAAGGAAGGCCCCTCTGATACATCTCCTCAGATTCAACCTCTCCCACTGCAAGCTCCACTACAGCCAGCACCTCCTCCACCACCTCCTCCCCAATACTGTCCTCCTCAACATGCACAAAAACCTCCACAATTTCAAATGGACCAACAACAACCTTCCCAGTTACGCCATCTTTCTCTCCAATTACCGGAACTTTTTTCTCGACAAACCCGACTACACCAAATCTCCCACAAGCCCAGAACATAATCTTGCGAGCATGAGCCGCCAGTGGGCCTCCCTCGAACTTTATCTCTCCCATCACTCAGTCCCTGCACCTTCTCCCCTCTGGAATTGTTTCCTGAAGAATCTAAAACCAGACCTCAACCAATGACCCTAGATCATCCTTCATCTCCACAGAAGTTAAGCCGGCGAAAGCAGTCAAATCAATCAACCCGGATTTCAGTGACGAACAGTTTAAGAAGGCAGCGGCTCTGTGCTCAGTAGAGCTGGAAGCAGTTGGGGACTTCCAGCTTCGAAAGGCACTGAAGCCCTGCTGGACCTGGAAAAAGTCGATAAGAAAAGAAGATGTAATCCAATTACAGGGGCGTATGGAAGTTCCTGGAGACGGTCTGCCCAGCCGATACGGGTGTAAGGTTGGCAGAGTTGCAGCACCCCTCGTTAAATCAAATGTTGAATTTTTGTGCTGGGAGAGTCCCCATTTATGTTGATCCCTCTCTTTATAGATCTGTAAAGGTGCGGTTCCCACTTGATGTTGGCGGAGTGTCCAGGGATGATCGAGTAACCACTGATCTCGGCACTAGCTCCTTGAGATAGGCCATCGGCATCATCACCCTTGAGGATTTCCGGCTCATGGTCGACACTGAGTAGGTAAGTGTGCCGGTATGGATTTAAATGTTGCCAGTTTAAATGCAAAAAAGTGTGCGCACTTGCTTGCTGAACTCTCGAACCTTTGCGTTGATGTCGCTGCGGTGCAGGAGACCCACTTCACTTGCGAGGCGGACTGTTGGGTGCTGGAGGACGACTTTGTCATTTATTCAGCATTCGGCAGCCGCCTCAGCGCTGGGATCTCTCTGCTAGTTGGACGCAGCCTTGATGCGATTGTCAATATTGTTTTTGCTGGTGACGGGGGCCGGCTGCTGGTGGCTGATGTTGCCGTGGAAACCTTCGAGTTTCGGATAGCTGCGGTTCACGCACCCAGTTCTACTGCGGAGAGACGCCCCTTCCTTCGGCGATTGGGGTCGTTCCTGGATGCCTCGAAACGGACAGTTCTAGTGGGTGATTGGAATGCGATCCTTGATCCCAAGATAGAAAGGGCCGGTCGGGGTGCTTGCGGGTCGGGAAGGTGTGAAGGCAGCCTGGTCAATTTTTTGGCAGAATTCGATTTGATTGACAGGTACTGTCTGGATCACCCAGGGAGGGAGATGTGGACGTGGATTGGAAGTTCGTCCTCTGGCCAGATCCGGTCTTATCTGGACAGAGTGTTAGTTAGAAGAGCTAACAGTGACCTAGTTGATTGTCCCACGTTCCACTGGTTAGGGCGGACTGACCATAAACTTGTTAGGGTCAGTCTGCGGTTAGCAAATAGGTCTAGTCTGGCCAGCTACTGGAAGTTCAATACCTCCTTACTGGAAATATGGGACTTAGTGGGAGCGGTTATTGGGAATAAGTGGTGGGCACCCCTTAAGTATAGGATTAGGGATTTCGCCATCTAATACTGCCAATAGCTCGCACTAAATAAAGCTAAGAAGGCGAAATCTTTAAAAGATAGACTTTCCCGGGCGGTGGAGGGGAAGACTCCATAGCCGTAGATCTAGCTAAGAGGGGCATTGAGCGCGCGGCTAGCGAGTGTTACAAGGGTTTCGTAGTTAGAAATCGGCTAAAAAGAGTTTCCAACGAATCCGTGAAATGCAACGCATTTATGTGTAAGGAAGAGTTGCTAAGGTTCCCTCGTCGGTACATTAAATGCATTAACTCCCCAGATGGACGTGTGCTGAGATCGAGCCGTGAGATACGTGAGGCCTTTCGAGCGCACTTTCGCGATCGCTTTGTCCGCTGTCCTGACCACCAGGTTCAGGAGTTTCGTTACTATTCAGCTGACTTCCCCCGCCTTGGGGAGGCGGAAGCGGCTAGTTGTGAGAGTGGGGTTACTGAATGGGAAGTCCGTAATGCGTTGAAGCAGGTCGGCCTTAACAAGTCGCCAGGACTGGATGGTTTACCCTACTAAGTGTACTTGCGGATGTCGCACATGTTTGTCCCTATTCTAACGGATATGTTCAACCATTGGTTTGCCCGGGGAACTATCCCTAGTAGCATTACCAAGGGTGTGATCACATTGCTGAAGAAAGAAGGCAGGCAATTTCGGGGGGAGCTAGACGATAACTAGCCCATAAATCTGCTTTACACAGAGTTAAAGATTTTGGCCCAGGTTTTGGCGAACCGTTTACGGTTTGTCATTAGTGATCTGATCGGCCCTGAGCAGAATTACGCCGTGAAGGGAAGATCGATCCAAGACAACTTGCATTTGGTTCTCTAGATCCTAGAGGGAATAGAAGACGACACTGAAGCCGCGCTGATCAATTTAGATCAGTCCAAGGCCTTCGTCAGGGTGGACCATCGGTCCTTGGTGGTTGTTTTGGAGACCGCCGGATTCGAACCGGAGTTCCGCAAATGGATCAGCATGCTGTACCACAACCCGCAGGTGATGGTGCAGGTGAATGGAAGGCGCTCGAGGGCTTTTGTGATCGAGCGATCGGTCCGGCAAGGCTGCCCCTCTATGTCCTCGCTTTGGAGCCCCTGCTACGTAGGCTTAGGGATGAGAGGACTCGTCCGGCCCTACGCGGAATCACGCTAACCGGCAACGTCCGAGCAAAGATTTCCGCGTTCGCTGATGACATCACTGTTTTCGTGTCCTGCCGTCTGGACATTGTAGCAATGAAGATGGCGGTCGAGAGGTACGAAAAGGTAGCAGGTGCCATGATCAACTTTGACAAAAGCGAAGGTTTGCGGTTGGGTGCCTGGAGGGAGGTGCGTCCCCCTGCCAGGGCCTTTCCGCATCCTCTGGATGTGGTTCGGTCCCGGCCTCCACCTGGAGCGAAATTGGTTGGAAGTACAGGCTTAGGTAGAAGCGCAGGTGGCTGCCTGGCTTCGAAGGAGGTTGTCCTTAAAGGGCAGGGAGGAGGTGTACGCCGTGTACATCTTCCCCTTGATCCTTTACCATTTGTCCATACTCCCTCTGCCTAAGGATCATAGGGTGGCGCTGCAACGATCCCTTTCCAAGCTCCTTTGGAAAGGTGGAATCTTGTTGGTCCGTAGACAGGTCTGCTGTCAACGTCCTCGCGATGGGGGTCTGGGGATGCCGGATATCGAGAGCCACTGGCTCGCCGAGAGAGTGGCTTACCTAGGCCGATCGTTAGCGACGGATGTGGTGTGAGGCCTTTCCTCGCCTAAGGTCGAATCCCGAGGCTGAGGGCCGTCGTAAGCCGATGGATGAAGCACCGTTCGTCCGGGAGTGCCGTAGGGACATTCGAAACTTTCCACGGTCCAGTGACCTCTCTCGGTCTTGGAAGGAACTGTATCGAGGGTTAGTGGCGGGTTCCGTTTCGGATCCTCTGGTAAAACGGCTCGGCTGGTCGATGGAGGAGATTTGCTCCCAGTGGAATTGTGTGCCAGGTTCGGGCTTCTTGAACAACTCCGAGTTCTCGCTCACCTGGCGGCTTGTTCGGAATGCGTTGGCCCTCATCGACTGGGCTTACAGAGCGTGCTTGGCAGACATGCCTGATTGTCTTCGCTGCGGCAGTGGTCTAGAGGAAACGGCTTTGCACGCCTTCTACTACTGCGAGCGAGTTCGCCCGTTCTGGAGTCACGTCGAGGAGTGGACGGCTCGCATCAGCCCTAGAGAGCTCGTGCAGCTCGACGTTGGGTACGTTATGGACAATATTGACCTTCCGTTTTAGGGTGAGAAGCGTGTGGTGTTTCTCGTGATCCTAGCCATGGCTAGAATGGTGATTTAGCAGACGCGAAACAATGGATTGTATGAGGGTTGCAAACTTTTCTTATCGTGATCTGATCTTGTTCTTGATGCATCAGCTTAGGGTCAAGATTAGATGCGATTGAAGACGCTTGGATCGCATAGCATTCAGCAAAAGGTGAGTGCATACAGCAAACCTGGTCGTATGCAAGGGGGCAACGTTGGAGTCATCCTTCCCTCCTCTGCCTGCGCATGGCGACGATTGTCCAGGTCCTTCGGGTAAGTGTATCTTGTCCAGGTCCACCCCGGGTAAGTAGGACCTTAAGTATTTTCTTTTAGAATTCTTGACTTCCCTAGTTAGTGGTGTGAGGTGTGTCATTGTGTTATATTGTCATCTACAGCATCATAATGACACAATAATAAAGACAGACGCAGGAAGACTTCTTTAGAAAAATATTTGTACCTCTCACTTTATTGTAGGGGTTCGAAAAGGTTACTCAAGGTTTGCATGTGAGAAGGAGCTGGAGACCGAACAGAAACTGCAATATTTTGACCCCACTCTTATGGCCGTCAGCGTTGTATCTTTCTCGTTCTCCTGATGCTCAACCGGAGGCCCTGGGGTCCACTCTGATGGGTGATGGCTTTCTTTACTGCATCTTATCAGCATCTTCTCTGGACCCCAACTCATCAGGGCTCCAAGCCCCTTCGGCCTCGTGTGGCTTTCCCTACCACAACTCGTCTATCTCCGTCTCCAACTCTAACTGGAACTAACTTGACTTCTGTCTTGACTGAGTTACATAATAGTTCAACGCCCACTCGGTCGCCTACTCGATCTTTGGAATCAAATGTTGGATCGTTGTCAAGCGGAAATAACTGTCATGCAGTTCAGAGGTCACTCTCTTCCGGTGCGTCAGTCTATGAGTGTACCATGGGAATTTTTTAGCTCGTCCCATTTCATCAGCCAATTTCCGCCCACGCGATTTCCTCTCATAACTGCCATTAGAATGTGTCACTTCCTTCCGGTGCATCAGTCTGAATGGCTTTTTTGGTCGGGTCGAAGGTCAAAATACAACAATTGTCCCTATCGATTAGATGCTAGTTCTTTTCAAGATCCTCCCCATTCCATACTCTTTTTTCTCTCCTCTCTTTTGAGGATCTTGATCACATATTTCTGCATTTCATGTTTGTTTTCCTTTTCAGGCTGCACCCTTTTCCCGTTTGTTCTTGTATCCCTATTAGTCTTTAGGCCCTTCCCTTATCTGACGTTGTGAATCCAGCCCTGGCCGATACGTCTAGTTCCGCCTGGGAATTTTCGCCGACATTCAATTCCTCGGCTCTGCTTGCCAATCCGAGATAACTATTCCCATTCCCCACATTGTGTCTTTTGATTCTAATGGCAGTGTTCTAGCTACCTCAGATCGTTTCCAATTTTGGCTGGAATCCACGCCGAAATAATATCGTTGTTGGGAGAGAGATTGTACCTGTTGCGGTTCACAAAATGCATAAGAAGAAGGAAAACAACGCTTTCAAATTTCTCCAAGCTATTGTTTTTATCTATGATGTATGTATTTACAAAATGTGTAGAATATAATAAGGAAGAAGAAAAAGAAAAAGGTCTTACGAAACTTATTCGTTTGTTCGGAAAATGTGACAGATCAAACAGGTGTAAGGGGGGGGATTATTGTTCTTGGTTTTCTTAGCAGAAAAATAATCAGTTGTCTCGGCTTTTACTTCGAACTCTCGGTTCTAGACTAATCTTGGCTTCGAGTCTAAGTTCTAAGATGGGTACTGCACTGGACCCTTCTCTGTCTCTCTGGATCTCTCGTCTTCCTCGATCTGATCTGTACTCATCTATGGACGTCGTGCCTTGCTTATATAAATTGGGGGTGGAGTTTCGATGATCTCTGGGGACGCCTACGCATAATGATATGTAAATCGCCAAGTTGACCAACTTTTTCCACATATGGCCAACGCTGCGTTTAAAGAGATACTTAAAATTTAGCTTCAGTACCCCCTGCTGATCCCAAGCAGACTATCAGTGCTTGAGATAGGATAAATCCACTTACATGGTCTCAATCTTTAGCTTAAACTTATTCTTGCTTTGACCACACATACTTTTATTACTATCTCCACCGCAAGATACACTTAAGTTGGCCACACCTTTAGCTTGAATCTTCCTTCACTTTTCTAAACCATATGGACTCTATTACCATCTCCACCATAAGATCCACTTAAGTTGATTTTATTCCTCGCTTGAACCTTGTTTCACCCCTTTAATCTACACAGAGTTCCTTACTGCTTTCTTTTTTTTTTATTATTGCAAGATTCACTTTAACGAATCTCAGGACATCGGTCGAAAGTTTAAGAAATGAACAAATAAAATAGGATAGGAAATAAAATGATAAGAAGACGAGAGAAAGAAAAAAATATGAATTTTCCTTAATTATTTCCCTAGAATCTTTAATTAATCAATCAGTCTGGGGGGTGGGGTGGAGTTCTCTCTGTCACACCTATAGGGATAGTTCGGCTCGTTTTTGGTCTTCTCTGAATACCTAAAAACAGTCGATTCTCCACATCATAGAAGCGGGGATGGGAGGGAAACCAATCGGGGTTTATATTTTGTTTACTCGGGGCTTTTTCTCCAATGGACTCAACATGAGACAAAAGTCTGTCACCAAGATATTTTTGTGTAAATACAATTTTAAAAAAGCCTTACCGAATAATATAAAAACGCCTCATAGTTTTCTCTATTACATACGTTCCTCTTAGCTTAGTAAGGCACACAAGTTAAATAAATAGGAATAGAAATATTGTGTAGCGCCAATCTTCAGAGCTGAGAGGGTCTGCTTACTTTTAAGATCGGCACTCAAATTTCTAGCATATAGGTTCGAATATTGACTTATCTTAATAACCACAAGACAGACCTGTTTCATTCATGGTTTAAAAAGAAGTAAAATACCTTTTTCTTTTATTTGTGGTTTTGTTTTTCATTTATGAAAATAGACCAAATATATATATATATATATATATATATATATATATATATATATATATATATATATATATATATATATAGAGAGAGAGAGAGAGAGAGAGAGTCAGTCAGAGGTAATTGATAAGTGTTTGATTAATCCTTGATCAGCCTTTGAAACAGAGGGACACGTTTCACTTGATAATCGGTTAGTTGAGTTGCACTAATGCCCGACAAACAGTACAATTAACGACATTATTGAACTTTTTAGCAAATAGAAATACTTCCCATTGAAGACAGTAAAGAAAAAAGACTTTTGATGAAAGATAGGTCCAAAGAATTTTATTATTTTTCATTCAAGCTTATAGGGACGCGCCAATGCCCTTAGCTAGGAGAGGAAGTCACGTGGGAGTTAAAATGCGCCATCACTGTATTCAAGGTAAGGAAAGAAACGTTATTGAAAATATTCCGCACCTGTCAATTTTTCCCTTGTTGCTCCTAGTCGACGAGCAGCACAGGTTTTAAGAAAAACCGATCATTTTCACCTTGAAATCGGTGATTTGTGTATTTTTTGACAATTTTCGGCAGGTTGGAATTGTTTTATCAACGTAAATTTGAACACGTGTTCTGTTCGTTCTCTTAATTTTAAGTCGCTTCCGTTGCTTTTAGTGTGTGACAAACTAAAAAGGTGGTGGGTTTGTTGCCTGAAAGTGGGTGACTGGGTTTTGATTTTATTTATGTGGAAAACTTGTACATTTTACTGCATATTTGTGCTTGGTCATTTACCAGCTTTGATTTTTCTCACCATTATTTTGATTACTAACTATTAATTGAAAATAGATAACTAAAGAAACAACGCATCAACAACAAAAATGGTTTCTTCAAATTAATTGTGCGAATGCTGAAAGATATGATATTCACTTGAACCGTGATAGAAATTAACTTAATAATTGTGGTTTGATGAACATGTGAGTTTTGACTAACAATATTTGTTATGAGAATTCCAACGAAAGTATTTGCATTTTTTATTTTATTTTTATTGTAACAAAACTTAAATTTTTTTGTTTAGAATTTCATATCGCACCAAAACTGATTTGAATTTTCATTTTTTTAATCAAAATAATTTAAACCTTTTATTTAAACTTAGAATTTTGAAAAATCTGGTTTGGTGTGTCGTGTTGAAGGCATCAAATTTAAAATCCAAATTTTCGACAGATTTTTTTTTCATTTCTTCAGCTCAATTTTCGCATTCCTTACTCGTCTAAATATTAGTTCATATAGAATGAGAAACCACTATTCAGTGCATTAAATATTATCAAGCTTAGTTTTGTAAGCTGTAAAAAAGGTGGGGGACGCTCAAGAGATAAAGAAATTAAATTAAAATACGAAATATTTTTTTTTTTTAATTGAAATGTTAATTTAAGTAGTTAGTCATTTTTAAATGTCCTCAGCGATTCGAATCCGATTACTTCAACGTGTAAATCTTTTTTTCCTTCAGGTTAACTGTAATTTCATATTTAGTTTAATCTTGTCTTCCTTTTCATATCATTACTGAAAGTACCAACCGGTGTCATAAAATGACTTATTTACTTCCTGCAGAGGCGAGGTAAATGATCCCATTTTTTTTTTTTTTTTTATAGTTTTCCTTCATTCATTTCTTTACGTGCACCCCTCTCCCCAAATTGACATTTTGATTGTATTAAATGATTAATTTCTTGGTTATTGTCTTTTTCTTTCTTGTAATTTGTCAGCATAAAATTCTGCGTTACTGGTATATATCTATATTCGCAGACCATTATTAGTATCTAGTGAGTTCGATTCTCACTTGGCGCTCATATTTTAGCCTTGTGCCACATCTAAGCTAAGCTTAGTAAATAACTATATATCGATATATGCAGCCAAGATGAGTTATTCAGTCCTCGTTCCAAGTCAATTGAGGCTTTTTGTGGCTACTTGCTTTTTATGAATTTACAGAAGAACCTTTTTGCCACTCTATTAAATTAAATCACAGGAGACTTAAAAAGTTTTGTTCATTTCTCATGAAGTAGTTGCGGTAAATGAAAGGTTGATTTTTTTTTTTTTAAATTGTTATTATCATTTATTAATTCAAATTGTTTTTCTAATCTTTTTAAGTCAATGATTTCCTTAGTACATTTAACCGCATCTTCAAAATGCTACACAAGTTCAGTTGAACGTGGAGACCCTTGCATTGTGGAAAAATCAAAGGAGGCGGCGAGAAAATATATATCATCTTTTAGTAACACCAAATATACATTCCACTTTATTTTATCCTGTCCTTCATATATGTCATTCATATAAATGCTCTTAATATTTTATCAAAATTAGTTACTGTGACATTTTGATTGTTTAAATACGTTCTATATGCTTATTACTTATAGGTGTTATTACTTGTCTGGTAAATGAAAAGAACTTGCTCTTTCTTTGGCTAATATTTGTTTGTTTTTTTAAATTGCCTTTATGTCAATTGTATGTAACATACATTACAAAGAGTTCACATGATGATATTGATACTTATACTTAGAAAAGAATGAAGGATTTTAATGATTTCATAGTCATCTGTTATATTGAGAATTTGGATGATTAGAAAATGTTGAGTGTGAAAATAGAATCCCACAAAATTATCATTTGATTGAAAATGATTTATTCTCTCATTAAAATCTTGCTCTGATGCATACAAAGAGGAATTAATTTTTGTATAGATTGAGTATTTGGAGTCACTTTTTTTTCTTTTGATTTTCAAGTTCTCTAAAGCTATTTGCCTATGAAAAAAATATTTACCTTTTAACCTGTTTTAATTTATTTTGAACTGATGTTTTAATTATTAGTAACATAACAGAATTTGGTAAAGGGTTTTCTACGTATTTTTAGTAGGATAATTTTGCTGATTCTATATATTTAAATTTTGTTTAAGAATTTTAATTCTGATGGAATTTTGTATACACAAACCTTAAAACATACGGAATATTTAATTAATATCATTCTTATTGTCTGGGTAAATATATGTTAATTTTGCACATAGATATTTTCTAATCTTAACTTGGTTGGTTTTATTGCATGTTAACCCTTATTAGATTGTTTAATGCCAAAATATGGTTTCAAGTAACTAATAATAATCTTTTGTAAACAATTATAGCTTTAATAAGTTAACCGGTTTCATTGGCCCAGCGGTTAGAGTGTTCGCCAATGGCCCGGGAGACCTGGGTTCAATCCCAGGTCGAGTCATACCAAAGACTTTAAAAATGGAACTTGATACCACCTTGCTTAACACTCAGCATTATAAGGTACGGTTCAAGGGTAAAGTGGAGCAATCCAGGGAATGGAGTAGCGCCCTCCCCTACACCTTGGTGTAGTAGCTATCGAAAAGGGAGCCTTCGGGTCACCCTCGACTATGGTCGCTAACTTTACTTACTTTTATAGCTTTAAGTAACTATTAATACAAATACTTTGCATACAGTTATATGGTTTCAAGTATTCCAATCTAAGAACTTTGAAACGGATCTACTTGATCTATAGATGGAACTCTAACACTTATAACTATTCTCTTGGATTTGGGAGTAATGACAAAGAAGGGGTAACATCATACTTGCCAAAACTGGAGTCTCACTACCAAATACAGTGTCATATCCATGATACTTAGTCTGTCACATAACTACATGTTTGGAGTATCTAATGAGGATTAAACTCATTGCTTGGTTCATGACATAAACTTTTTCCATACTCAATTTTCAATTCTCTTTATATAGAGAATTGATAATTGATTCTCTTTATATAGAGAATTGATAATTGATTATGGAAATATCACATATGCTGATAGTCATATTATAAATAGTGTCCATCTTTTTATTATATATTATATAACTTATAATTTTGTGTGTAAAGATGTTATCTATAGCAACAGTGGCCCTTTCAATCTTTTTGAATATTTTTTTCCTGTACTCTTTGGCTGTCAGATTATATAAAAATTTTCTGTTTCCTTTATTCTTACTAAATTGCTCTGGATAAGTAGACACTTAGGAAGCATTTTATATGATCTGATATCACAAGTAGCTGTAAGGTTTTATTTATTTATTGGCATAGTTCCGGCACTCCAGGATCAGAGTACTATTTATGCATTCTACCTAGGATTAAAATGCCTCTTCCTGGCACTTCTGCCTCAGATCTGAGTGTCGCATTTGTATCTAGGGCATTTCCACAATTAAAATTATACAATATAAAAATTGAAAATGTAAAAAAAATACAACAAATACAAAAACTGTTTTTAACAATGCATTTCTCATTTTTTAATTGTGAGACCAGGTTACTAATTCATTGCAAAACACTTTGTATATCCAGACATGTTCTGAAAAACTGAAATGTTAGTGACTGATTATGCTTATGTTACTATAAAACAGAATTTCTCATTACTTTATTGTGAGACCAGGTTGTATGGCCTTAAATTAAAATATATTAACCTAAAATTATTAGAATTATGGACACGGTAAGTTTGTTATTTAAGTTTCATGTGTTATTGCTCAAGATATTTATTTGAAAGAATAATGAAGTGAGGTGTTAGAGCACATAACATCTAAACAAGGAAAAAATAAAGCAGCAGCTAATACAAAAAAAATAATGAATAAATAAATAGACAATTTTTTTCCTTATGTTTTTCCCATGGCAGGTGAAAAGTGAGGAGAATAAATCATGGGGTCAAACAGGGTCATGTGGTATGTAACATAACATGTTCTAGGATGCATATTTTTTCCTCCAGCTGCAATCATCATCATCATCATGTCGTGCTGCCAGCACGGATATCCTTGACCATCTCTCGCCACTTCTCCCTATCATTCATCGCCTCCGGCAGGTCTTCTAAGTTACATCCTATGTCCTCACATAGCTGTTGTATGTAAGTTCGGGCTGGTCGTCCTGCTTTTGCTTGGCCATATGTGGGGGTCCATAGGAGTACGTCACTTACGAGCTCGTCCTTGCTTCTCCAGCAGTGTCCGGCGTGTCTGGCTCGTCTAACCTGTATAGTTTTCGTGATGGGAGGCAAGTGGCCGTACAGTTGGCGTCTTGTGGGGTGTTGTTGCCAGGACTTGTTCAATATTGCTCTCAACATTATTGTGTAGTTGCCGTCAAGTTTCTTCTCCAGCCGTTTGGTTAGCGTCCATGTAGTGCATCCATATAGCAGTATCGATACAACCGCTGCCTGGAAGAAACTGCGCTTCATTTCATCGGTCAGGTCTGATTTTTGAAATGCTGTTCCCACAGTTTTACTCTTTCTTGCTGGCTTGCAGCTTTCAATTTTGCTTTGGCTGTGCTCTTCCTTCTACTTACTCGTTTATTGTTTGCCAGGCTATCCTGGATTGTCTATCTTCCACCGAGTCTCTAATCTTATCTATCTTATTTTGTATGTATTCTGCCTGTTCTTTTAGATATATTCCTGCTAATTGATATTGTGCCTTTTCTAGTTTTCTGGCATTTGTGTTTGTTGGGTTCTTCCGATAGCTTTTGGAGGCAGTTTTCACGAGTGCACGTTTTTCCCTAACCTCTGACGTTTCCCAAGGGACTCTATATTTAGTTCTAGGTTTTGTTGGGATACACTTTGATGCCGCCTCTAGGTGTGCTTCAGCAAAATTTTCATATTCGTCATTTGGGGTAACTTTTTCTGTCTTCTCTTGTAGTGTTTCGAATCTGTTTCTTAATTCTAATGCATATTTGTCTCTAATGTCTCTGTTGTTAAGTAGGGCCCAGTCATAGTGCTTAGTTGTCGCTGTTCGTGCGGCATTTTTTCGTAGGCTTAGACGTATTTTGGCCGTGACTATTCGATGATCGGAGGACACACCCTCGAAAGTGGAGTATGCCTCGCAATTCATCGCACTATTTTTCCATTTTCTGTTTATAAAGAGGTAGTCTATCTGTGCTTTACTCTTGTTTGCGTATGTGTGGGTCCATAATTTTCCCTCCCTTTTTTGAAAGTTTGTATTGAGGCATGTTAATCTATTTTCTATCATGAAATCAATTAGATGTTGTCCATTCCTGTTTGATGTGTTGTGTAGGCTGTATTTGTTGTTTCTGTTTTTCCCGATTTGTGCATTCATATCTCCGCCAATGACTAGCAGATTGTGTTTCGGAATGCTACGTACTAGGGAGGATAGCTCCTCATAGAAGGTGTCTAGTTCGGTTTCTTCGCTAACATTGGTAGGGCTGTAGCAGGAGATGATCATTGCTTTGGGGTTGCCATTAAACGTTGCGGCCATCATCTTAGGTTGTATTCTCTCAATGCTATTAAGTGTTTTTAGCGCTCTTGGTCCTATAAGCATTCCCACCCCTCCTACCGATGCATTGACAGAGTTTTTCCATGCCGATACAGTGACCAGCATCCATCCATTGCCAGTTTCGTGATATTTGATATCTTCGGTGTGAGTGTATCGATGTTCTTGTATACAGATTATGTCTATCTTATGTTCTACGGCTGATGCAGTTAGCTCTGGTAGTTGACCTATTCTATTTAGGGTTCTAACATTAAATGTCGCTATCTGTATTGTTTGTTTGCATTTTAGTAGTTTTTGTTTGAGCTCTGTAGCTGATTTTTCGAACACTGAGGCCAGGGCTTCAACCTCAGCAGGACGAGCCCCTTTTTTACCCGCATGAAGGGCGATGCGGTTTGTGTATGAGTCATGGTTATCTTTCGATGGCTGTTTTTATTCTCATCTATAGAAGCCACTCTTATAGATGAGCAGCAGTAGTTCCCCGATCGAACTGACAATCCTGAGCGTTAAGCCGCAAGACTCACGTTTAGGAAATGTTAGGCATGTGAATTCGAACACCTTCACGTACACGATGCTGCTTCCCATGTGTACGTGAAAAAAATACCATAAAATATTAAAAAAAAAAAAAAATAAAAAAATAAATAGAAAATAAAAAAAAAATAGAAAATATAGAGAATAGAAAATAAAAAATAGAAAATAAAAATAAAATAAAATAAAAATATATCCTTTTACCTTAAGTTTTAACTGACTGACATATTCAAAGAAATTTTGGGGTATATTTTATCTTGTCATCCGACACAGGCCCTACCAGGTTTTTATTTTATTTTTTATCTATTTTTATTTTTATCTTTAGTGGAGGTGGAATGCTAAATTTCTAAGTTTGGCGCGGTAAATTCAAACAATTGTTAAGTTGACTCGTGATAGTTGCACCTGGTAAAACAATTTAGTTGATTAGAAATAAATCAAGATTCTTAGATTAAAATATAATAAAAATTCACCAGCAGATTTTACAAGTCAAAGAAAATCCAGTGTTATTTTTAAAAAGAAAATTGTACTAACCTCTACCCAGCGAGTCTTTCCTCACAATTGTTTAGTTTTTTCTATATGCAGTTATAATCATGTCCTTTTTAGGCTTTTTTCTATAATATCCTATTTTATTATGGGAGCTTTACCTGTTATATCCTTTATATGCCATATGTATTTGGCTAAAGTTGTACTGTTAGAATATCTTTTGTTATTGAACCTGAGAATGGGATTGTACCTTCTGTTTTCCAATTCAGTTCAGTAGCACAGACTAAATTTTGTTTTTGTTATCTACTTCCTTGATGGTGTCTTTGTATATTATATTGTGAGTTAAACAATTACCATTCAAGGGGCATCAAGCTCTATCCTTGCAATGGTATCTATCATTCTGGCTATCATCCTTCTCATTTAATATTCTAAAATTATAGTTGTTAATAATTTTGTTGTTATTCTTTATTTTAAAATTATTTTTGTTCCTGAGTTTATTCAGTGTAGTGGATTTTTCTGTTTTTTTTTTTTTTAATTCTAAGAACAATTTGCTGGATTATTTGTCTTTATCTTTGTTATATTCACCATATTTCAGCCAATGTGACCTTTGGCCTTCTTCGGGTGTTTCATGTTGAACTCGGGAGCTTGCATGGAACTTTGAACCTTTATTTAATCCATGAGGGTAGATTGTTCTAGTTCCATTAACCACTACTGGATGAAAATGTTAAGTTATAAGTATTCCTTGTTATTTACCTGTAGTTGATATTGAACCTGCAACCTCCAGATGATTTCACTTGGAAACCAAATGCCTACATCTGCTGTGCTATGAGTCCTGCTGGACAAATCAGAATGAATTTCTGGGATGTACAAACCTAATATCCCCATCAATTTATGAGATACTATTCACTTCTATTATGTATTTTTTTTACCTTAACTCATTTTGCAATTTTTTTCATCATATTGTATATGTTCTCTTATTGTATATTTCTCTATACTTGGTCTGCTCAACAGGTCACTGTAGCCCAACATATGTGCTGCTTCTTTAAGACATCTTATTCTTGAATGTTCTTCCCTATCTATTACAGCCCAGTTGGCTGGGGCTATAGAATACACAAATTGTAAAATGACTGATGTTAAATTGTTTGTGTTACATAGCAATACTTGAAACTATTCAACTTTGTGCAAGCATATGATTAATAATGAATAGAATTATGTCAGATAGGAATACTTGAAATCATTAAAAAATGTACAAATAAGATGCGCTCAAGCTTATTTAAAAATGTTATCGACAAACTATGCATTTACAAATCATATTATATATGTATAAAGAGGATTTGGTGTTAAATAACCTACAATAGTTGATATGCCATAAAACCCAACCAACCAACCCACCTATCATTTTACTTCTTCCCATAAAGGTAGATTATTTCCTTTTTCTTTCTGTATAAGACCACTAATACCTGACTTTCTGACCTCACCTCTACATGCTACTTTTTCGATGTTCCCCTAGCTTTACTTTTAGTGGGTGGCATGTCTTGCATTTGTATACTTTACCACAACTGCATGGGATGGAGTACGCTCAATTCTTGGTCATGTTGTATTTTGTTGGTGGCTTGACTTCGAAGAGATATTTTTGAAGAGTTGTGCCACTCTTGAATATTGTCCTAATGTCATATAAAATATTTTTGGCTAAGCCTTTGACATAGGGCTAACTGACTGGTGAGTTTTCTGGTATTGTTCACTATTGTTCGATCCAGATTTCTTGGAGCCAATGTTATACTCTCTGGGTAGTTGTTAAACTTTTAATTTCTCCGAGATATGTATCACTGTCACTACTAATGATTTTCATTTGATGTTGTAGGCAACAAACGATTCCTTTTTTTACATTGTATGGGTGGTGGGAATTGAAGTTGAGGTACTGTTTGAAGGTTGGTTTCAATTCACAGATGACCTAAATCTTTGCTTTGTGTGAGTTATTAATACATCTAGGAAGGATAATCTGATATCTTGTTCTTTCTCCATAGTGAATTGTAGAAATGGTCAGATTGAGTTCATATGATCCAGTAGTGTTCAAACATCTTGATAAGGGCATAGAAGGAATGTATGATCTATGAATCTAAGCCACAATGTTGGTTTTAGTGATGTAGATCCTAATGCCATTTCTTTGAAGTATTCCATGTATACATTAGCCAATAATGGCGACACTAGAGATCTTTTTGTCGGTATATGTCAGACCCCATTCTGAAGTAGATAATTTCCACACCGAAAGTTAACATCTCCATCATTGGGATACAGGTGTGTTCTTTCTGTGAGGGATCTTAGCCAATATCTTGTACCACTGTTAGTATCTCATCAGTAGGTACCCTCTTGAACAGACTTACTACATCTATACTCAATACCTGGTTGGAATTAATGGGGGCATTACTGATTTTTTTTCCTCAAAGTAGGCAGAGTTCTTGACATATGATGAGGACTTACCTGTTAGTGGAGTGACTATCTCCACAAGAAAGCAGCTCAATGGGTAACATGCTGAACCTCTGTTGCTGACAAGGGTTTTAATGGAATACCATCTTTATGAATCTTGAAGGCCATATATGTGGTAGCTTTCTGTAGTGTTGCATTAGCTGTTGGTATATCATCTAAGGTACAAGATTTTTGTTCTCACTAAGGATCTATGACAGCTTCCTTTTCATCTTTAAGGTTTGGGTCCATTTTACTTTTTCAATTACTACCACTGCCAATCAAGTCTACCAATGTGTTTAGGTATTGCATCTTATCCATTTCCACAGTGGTGTTGTCTTTGTTTACCTATAGGATTATGTTTTCATTACCCTGTAGTAATTTTGTGGCCTTTAAGATGTTTGGTTTTGGAGGCTTTGGTTTCTCTATTGCTTGTCTCACTTTCCATCTTAGCTCATCTGCCTGAGCCTTTGGAATTTTCATGGTTGCCTCCTTGATGAGGGCTATCAAATCTAAGTATGGGATCCACTTGATAGTTTTGAAGTTGAGACTCTTGTTTAGCACTGACTCCTCAGAGGTAGTGCTTATGTTAACAATGGCTTTTACTGGTAACTTATAAGTTTAGTCTTTCATACCTCTGGTTTTTATCTTTTCCAATTTAATTTAGTGTGACTTGACCTCATGAAATTTTTTCTTGTATGATTTGTCCAAATATTGTTGGATTTGGGTTTCATCTTCAATCTGGGATATTCTTTCCTAGGATGGGGCAAGCTTGCTTGAGAATTCAGACTGTAATTGATGTTTTCTCTAGCAGTTATTGTGTATTATATCTTGGACTAGCTCATGCCCTATCCTTTTAGTGACCTGTTGTGCTCTTCTGGAATTGAAAGCAGAAAGACTAAATAAAAAATTGGCACAAATGACTAACCACCTTACATTCCTGTATAGATGCCAAGATCTCAAACTAGTTCCAACAGGTTTAACATTGAAACTACAGTTTAATTAATAGATAAAGTTCTGTGATGGCTCCTGAATTCAACATGAAACACCTGAAGAAGGCCAAAGGATGCCATGGCTGAAACATTGTGAATATAACAATGAAGATGATAGTTTGACTACTCTAAGTGATAAAAATTATCAGCCTTATCTCAGAAATTTAAACAAATAAATTTCTCTTATGTCATCTGCCACCTGACCTTGTTTAATTCATGATTTATTCTCCTCATTTATTCACTGCAATAGAGGAAAAAATGGTAAAATGAGAAAGGAAAAAGGATAAAGATTAGGAAAAACTTAGCTATTTATTATATTTGTTTTTATTTTTTGATATATTTTTATTATTTATTTATTCTTTCATCATTGGAATGTTACGTGTTCTAACGTTATTTTTTTCATGTAAATGTCCTATGCAATAACATATCATGCGACTAAATATAGATGCTAGACTGACCACTTACATCTAATGACTATCTAGAGATTCTGGAAAACACATTAAACTCAAGTAATGAACTTATATCTATAATTCTAATATTTGTAGGTTTATACCTGCTTGGTTATAGCATCAAGCACCTTATTTCATTCAACTTATCTTATTTGCTATTCTTCTATCTTTTATAGATATGAGTGTGTGACATTGTGTTATATAAGATTTTATTACATTTTTTATTTTATGTATTGATTTGTTCCACTTTTGAATTTTCTATACCTATTTAAGATAAACTGAAAACTTATTTGATAAAAAACTATTTCAGCTACTCTAGTCTAGTTTATGTTATAATGAAATATCTTTTGAAACATGTTTAAGTTAATAATTGTCTAAAATCAAATAAAATTAATAGTGTGTATATATATATATATATATATATATATATATATATATATATATATATATATATATATATAATATTTCCAAATAATTCAACCAATTTATATGTGTGTATATGAGAGAGAAAGATCTTGAACACAAGCCAATTTAGTAAAACTAGAAATTGATGTTTTTGTCTGTGCATAAAAATGTAACTACTAAAATATGCCACTTAGAATTATTTTGAAATGTGTAAAGGTGTTAGCAAAACAGACTACAGTTACTCACAAATAAGAAATGTGTTATTGGAATTTTTATCTTTGAGTGTAAACTAGACTATATTGGAATAATATGCATTTTGTTTTGAAATTAAAGGGAAAGGGTTATATTTTCATCTTAATTTCTCAGAAAAACGAGGTGTTGTTGGTAATTTTCTAATTTTTGTTGTTTCATCTTCAGGTGTCTGCCATATTTGGTAAGAACACAACCCTTTCTTTAATTTACTGATTTACAGGAATTTACTGTTTTAATTTTTCTGTCATACCATGTGTCTTTTCTCAAAAATTTCTGACTTTTAACTTATTAATTTATTATGATGTCAATTTGAATCTCCCTTGAGTGTGTATTTCAGTATTATGACCAGAAATTGAATTCATGACTTACATGGAACCAAATCAGATTTACCTGCACTTTTTTACCCTAGGCCCTGTTCAGTAGAAGAAGTGCTTTTATCCTAAATCCAATTTTTCTAAAAAAAGTATGTGTGGATTACTTTTCATCTTAACTTGCAAAATGTGTTGTAGAGAGAAAAGAAATCACATTCATTTATTTGGAATGTGAACCAGATAATATAAAGCATCACAGAAAGTTAAAAAAAAAAAAAAATTAAGAAAATGATATACATGAGGAAGTTTCTTTTTTTTCTTCTTTTGGATTATACACTTGATAGAGATGAAGGCTGGATTTGCTGAAATATTATATTAATGTCAAGAACATGAAAAAAGAGGTTTAATTATCCACCTGGTTTCTGGTATGCATATTAAAAAGAATGAGTTTAATAGTCTAAATAACATTTAGAATGATCTGTATATTAATGTTCAGTATCTGTCACTGAAATGTTGGGATAGCATGAAGCTTGTAATATTTCCCTTAAAAAAAGCAAAAATACAAATTTTACGATGGAAGATACAGGTTTGTGCTTAGGCAACAACACGATTAGGTTTTCAATTTGCATTCTTTTTTTGTTTGTTTGAACTATTCTTGATTGTTCTCAGTAAATGTCAAAGTAGATTTTAAATGTTTTTTCTAGATAAATCAGGCAGTAAAAACAATAAATAGTTTTAAATCCTTTTGGTTGGGAGTTTCTCCAAATATTATGTTATTTAATTTAGTATATATAATGACTATCAAATTTATATATTAGGACATAAAATATGAATGAAACTGGCATGTAATTAATGACTTGCATGTAACTGTGATTGTTTTGCTTTTTGTTTTTCTATTATAAATTGTGTCTATTTCATTAGTTGCATAGGAGATGGTTGCTTGAATTTTTTCTTAGTTGAATTGTAGCAGTGAAAATCCTGTTTTACTAAAAACATGAGGTATTTAGTTATATGCTTTACTGTTGAGTTTGAATCAAAATGCATGTTTTATCTATGGTTTTTATAAATTTAGCTGAGTATTTTTACTTATTAAGTCTTTGTCCTCTTATAAGATCCTGTGATTTAAAAAACAATATAAAACAATAACAGACATACAAAAAGGATGTTGCACTTAGATATAAAAATATTGCATAATTAGACTCATATAATTTAAAGATGTCTGTAGCTTATTGGATTAATATATTGTTTGAATAATGTGTAGTATATTGACCTCCGACCTGGCCAAACATGCCATTTCAAAGACGGCGGAAGTTGTGTATTCCATTGGTTTGGGTGAGCTTGGCTGACAATATGGGACAGGGTTAAAATCCCACGGTACAGTCACAAACTGATGCACCAGAAGAGAGTGACCTGTGAACTGCATGACAGTTATTTCCGCTCGATGACGATCAAACGTGCCATTCCAAAGACTGTGGAAGTGCATAAGAGATTGAGTGGGCATTGAACTATTATATAACTCAGTGCACAGGAAATTCAAGGAGCAGTTGGGGATCAGACCAGTTGGAGTAAGATGTGGTAGAGAAAACCAGCTCCCAGAGAGGCTGGGCCCCAGGTATATTTTTCTAAAGAACTGTGTCGCTCATCAGTTATTGTGTCGTTATGATTCTGCATGCATGAATCCGCATGTGGGTATACAACAAATGGACTAATTTTTTGTGTATGCTTAGATTTTCTTTATTTGATAATAGTTTTTTACAGTGTTGGAGATGCTTTAGATAATTAATCATTTTACTAGAAAAAATTGGCAAGATAGCGAGTTTATATTCTGGAAAATCAAAACATGCTGAATTCAGCCAACTCTGGGAAAAGTCACTCACACGTAAAAAGGAGAGAAAGAAATCTGAAAAATTGAAAACCTGTCAAAGATAAGTACAACTCAAACTGTTTTCATTCTACAATTCTTAAGTATTGGAAAGTTGTTATATGTATTCAAAAAAAGAGAGAAACTGTAAAGGTTCTGTTTCATCAATAGTTAAGTTTATTGAATGAATATTGCTACACACTTCAGTCTGGTGGCTTAGACACTTTTTATTCAAGTAAGAGAAAAAGAAAGAAAGAGAAAAAAGAAAAAGGGACTGTTGAGAGACATTTTTGTTTGATGTTTTCATGTTGGCTTAATATTGCCGGTATTTTAAAAAGAAAAGCAAAAGGAACTGTTTTCTTAAATCTCATCATTATTTGTTTGGTCGTTGCATATTAAAATTTTGTTATATTTTGAATGCACCCTTGTGTTGAAATCTTTTGGTTGTGTTATTTCCTCTGTCGATTTGACTTTTGCATGTATCCTGTCTCAGCCTTGTACTGCTTTCATTAATTCTTGCTAACGTCTTATTGCCTCCTTAATCATTACAAGAGGATTTTGGAAATTTGTCTACAATTGATATTATCTAACCTAGAAGTTCGTTCTTTCATGATCTGAGGGGTAGGAAAACAAGGACTTGGTGTATGTGAAAGTGAATTGGCACCCCCTTTACCAACGTCTGAGGTTAGTCTGGCCCCGAACTAGCCTCCACATTTTTTGTCTGTTTATCATACACCCGAAATAGGAGTCTTGACCGGGATTTATTTTGTGGAGTGTCAAGTGCCAGACTGCCCTCAGCGATGCACATTCTACGTAACAGCCTTCTACAGAGGACATTGACCGAGATGTCGATCTCTTAAAGTCAGAAGAGACTAGAATAGTATAGAATAGAATTCTAAAGAATAGAATGTAAAACTAGTGATCTGTTGTGAATTTTACTAGTACATAATCAGTAGAAAGATTTTTATTTAAAATTTTTCCTTTCTTTTTTAGAATTTCACATTTTATGATCATTTATTTATTATTTCATGGCAGTTATATATGTATTTAAGTGATATTAGTAATGGGTAGTTATGACCATGAAAGTTTGATAAGTTCTTATTGGTTTGTATTAGAGGCCAAATAGTGAATGGGAATGTATTGATTCTTTGTTGTATAAAGTGTTTAGTGGTTAAAGCACTGGAATTTGATCTTAATTTAAAATTAAAATGCTTGATACATTGTAAACAAAGTTAATGATTATAACTTATTTCACTAAAATAAATAAAACTGAATCATTATCTTCTTAGGTTGCATTTTTTTTACTTTTAAAATTTTTACAATCTAAATATTATAGGAATTTTTTCCAATTGGTATAACAGCATTTAATGCTTTAATCACAATTCATGTTAATGACAGTGCATAATATGGCTCTGTTGTGCCTAACCAATTGTTTTCAGGAAATCTTTTATGTGAAACTTAATGGGGGAGGTTGAGGAAATTTTTTTGATAACCAATCTTTATTAAACAGAAACCCATTCCTTCCTTAGGTATGAACCACATTTGTTTGGATTCAGTTTGTTGCCACACTTATATGGTTGTTTGTGAGTTGTACAAATGATATGTTGTTGCTGGCTTAAGTTAGTAAATGAGATCTTTGTCAGGCAAAAATCTTTCTCTGAAAGCTGCTATTATTATTATTATTATTATTAGTATTCCATAACTGCTACCCAAATAAGAGAATTTTTCTCTAGTCAAACACCATTTCCTATGTTCTTTGTCAAAATGAGATTGTCAAGAATGGTTTGGTTAAAAACTGGAGCTCAGGCACACTTAATTTTAAAAATTTCAAAAGAAATTGAAAGTTCTCTATTCAGGTCAGTATATGTTTGTTTATTATTCTTTGTTTTG